>JAKWBJ010000413.1:0-86815 GCA_023159175.1 Wohlfahrtia magnifica | reverse complement strand
TATTGTTATTATTATTATTATTATTATTATTATTATTATTATTATTATTATTATTATTATTATTATTATTATTATTATTATTATCATTATTATTTTTTTTTTTTTTTTTTTGTTTTGTTTTATTTTTAGCTAGCATTGATATGATAAAATATAATTTTATTTTTCTGATATTGTTACGAAAATAAACAATACCTAAAAAAGAGATATTAGCCCTTAAAACTGCATTGTGGGATTTTGGTAACAATGGGCTGTGTCACTCTGGTAATGCTATACTTACGAGTATTTGTGTATTTGGCAGCATTGCCGATTCGACCATCTTTGTATGTTAAATTTGAAATTAACGAAAATCGAATGTTGTAGGAAGAACAAGAACATACGGAAAAAGTTGGTGTCCGTATTGTTATAATTGTATACTGTAAAAGGTGAGAAAATAAAATAACTGTATCACAACAACAAAGTGGTGCTTATTTTATTTTGACGCAATTAAAAAGAACTCAAACGTTTTTAAAAAGGTTAAAACGTAAAAAAATGTATATATATATATATATATATATATATATATATATATATATATATATATATATATATATATATATGTAATGTGTTGATAGGGTATATCGTCACCTGAAATGCAAAAGGGCGTAACAACACTTTTTAAAATTTTACTGGAGAGACAAAAAACTTCATAAAATCGAAACTATAGAAGTTACGAGTAGCTTTATTGTTTTTTCAGTATATCATTAAAATACGATGATACATTTATTTCTTAAGACAGAATTTACTTTCAACGTTGTTTTTGTTAGTTGTGTGGGTTGCGCCCTTTTGAATTCAAAAGACCTGAAATCAAAAGGGCGTAACATCAGAAATTTTTTTAAAGTTTGAAGGAATAAGAAGTACAAATAGAGATTGTTGTTATATGTATTTAATTTGATTAAGTTTATACATTTTATTAAGTTACTGAAAATTTAAAATCAATATAAAATTTCATTAAATAACTGCTAAAAGAATTAAAGATGGTATTCATTGCACATTCAAAAAATTAATGTGGACTTAGTATAAGAATTTTCTATGGTTAGTTTTTATGAATACTGGGTTAGTCTTCAAACGGAATGTTGTCATAAAAGAAGTGGCAATCTGCAGGTATTAATCCTTTCTGATCTTGAAGATGTTGTCACTTCTTCTTTGAAATGTAGTTGCGAAGGCTGTTCAACTACGAAGTTCCTTTTACTTCTTTGAGGAAGTTCTAGATATTTATTTTCTATATTAGTTTTGAAATAAATGACTCCGGTTGGATGCTAAAGCTCGTATCTTATTAACAGTGTCATCACCAGATTTTCTACCTAATAAAATATAATTTTACAAATAAACATTAGTATGTAAGTAATAGTCTTTCAGATTGGTGATTATTATAAAAAATCACATATTTTATATAATTTTCTGCTCTTTTCTGGTTGTAAAATAGAATTATTACAAACCATAATTTTAAAATCGCTTTAAAATTTCGGTATTTGAATTTCAGAGAGAAAATGTTTCGAAATAATACAGAAGAAAGAATTTTTTTTATTAATATATATTTTTTTCTAATCCAAAAATATAAATTTTTAAGCGATTTTAAAATTATTAGTTAGGGCAATATGATTTGGTAGGAAGGAGGCATTTTAGATATCTATTAAGGAGGATATTAAAAGATAACTTATATGTATATAAATTACTTCATAACTATTTTTATAGAATTGTTAAGGAAATTCTTTGCTTAATAACTAAACACAGAAATGTTTTGATATTGCTTGTTTCAATTAAGTTAACTGCTTACAATTCGTTTACTATGTACACACATATATATATACACTTAATTTTGTTTGCACTGATACTGATTCCTTGTATGTTTTTACAAATAACTTGTATGATGGTTGTTTAACATGATTGGGCGTATGTTTTTTAAAGTAATGTTATAAGAAGGAAAGGCAGAATAAAATTATTTGGGAGACTGTATATGTTGTCTTGTACTTTATTAAGCAGCCAAATACGTACTCGTACACAGAAAAAATTATTGCCAGTTTATTCTAAAACAATCCACTTATTATATTATTATTATTATTATTATTATTATTATTATTATTATTATTATTATTATTATTATTATTATTATTATTATTATTATTATTATTATTATTATTATTATTATTATTATTATTATTATTATTATTATTATTATTATTATTATTATTATTATTATTATTATTATTATTATTATTATTATTATTATTATTATTATTATTATTATTATTATTATTATTATTATTATTATTATTATTATTATTATTATTATTATTATTATTATTATTATTATTATTATTATTATTATTATTATTATTATTATTATTATTATTATTATTATTATTATTATTATTATTATTATTATTATTATTATTATTATTATTATTATTATTATTATTATTATTATTATTATTATTATTATTATTATTATTATTATTATTATTATTATTATTATTATTATTATTATTATTATTATTATTATTATTATTATTATTATTATTATTATTATTATTATTATTATTATTATTATTATTATTATTATTATTATTATTATTATTATTATTATTATTATTATTATTATTATTATTATTATTATTATTATTATTATTATTATTATTATTATTATTATTATTATTATTATTATTATTATTATTATTATTATTATTATTATTATTATTATTATTATTATTATTATTATTATTATTATTATTGTTATTATTTTTATTATTATTATTATTATTATTATTATTATTATTATTATTATTATTATTATTATTATTATTATTATTATTATTATTATTATTATTATTATTATTATTATTATTATTATTATTATTATTATTATTATTATTATTATTATTATTACTATTATTATTATTATTATTATTATTATTATTATTATTATTATTATTATTATTATTATTATTATTATTATTATTATTATTATTATTATTATTATTATTATTATTATTATTATTGTTATTATTTTTATTATTATTATTATTATTATTATTATTATTATTATTATTATTATTATTATTATTATTATTATTATTATTATTATTATTATTATTATTATTATTATTATTATTATTATTATTATTATTATTATTATTATTATTATTATTATTATTATTATTATTATTATTATTATTATTATTATTATTATTATTATTATTATTATTATTATTATTATTATTATTATTATTATTATTATTATTATTATTATTATTATTATTATTATTATTATATTATTATTATTATTATTATTATTATTATTATTATTATTATTATTATTATTATTATTATTATTATTATTATTATTATTATTATTATTATTATTATTATTATTATTATTATTATTATTATTATTATTATTATTATTATTATTATTATTATTATTATTATTATTATTATTATTATTATTATTATTATTATTATTATTATTATTATTATTATTATTATTATTATATTATTATTATTATTATTATTATTATTATTATTATTATTATTATTATTATTATTATTATTATTATTATTATTATTGTTATTATTTTTATTATTATTATTATTATTATTATTATTATTATTATTATTATTATTATTATTATTATTATTATTATTATTATTATTATTATTATTATTATTATTATTATTATTATTATTATTATTATTATTATATTATTATTATTATTACTATTATTATTATTATTATTATTATTATTATTATTATTATTATTATTATTATTATTATTATTATTATTATTATTATTATTATTATTATTATTATTATTATTATTATTATTATTATTATTATTATTATTATTATTATTATTATTATTATTATTATTATTATTATTATTATTATTATTATTATTATTATTATTATTATTATTATTATTATTATTATTATTATTATTATTATTATTATTATTATTATTATTATTATTATTATTATTATTATTATTATTATTATTATTATTATTATTATTATTATTATTATTATTATTATTATTATTATTATTATTATTATTATTATTATTATTATTATTATTATTATTATTATTATTATTATTATTATTATTATTATTATTATTATTATTATTATTATTATTATTATTATTATTATTATTATTATTATTATTATTATTATTATTATTATTATTATTATTATTATTATTATTATTATTATTATTATTATTATTATTATTATTATTATTATTATTATTATTATTATTATTATTATTATTATTATTATTATTATTATTATTATTATTATTATTATTATTATTATTATTATTATTATTATTATTATTATTATTATTATTATTATTATTATTATTATTATTATTATTATTATTATTATTATTATTATTATTATTATTATTATTATTATTATTATTATTATTATTATTATTATTATTATTATTATTATTATTATTATTATTATTATTATTATTATTATTATTATTATTATTATTATTATTATTATTATTATTATTATTATTATTATTATTATTATTATTATTATTATTATTATTATTATTATTATTATTATTATTATTATTATTATTATTATTATTATTATTATTATTATTATTATTATTATTATTATTATTATTATTATTATTATTATTATTATTATTATTATTATTATTATTATTATTATTATTATTATTATTATTATTATTATTATTATTATTATTATTATTATTATTATTATTATTATTATTATTATTATTATTATTATTATTATTATTATTATTATTATTATTATTATTATTATTATTATTATTATTATTATTATTATTATTATTATTATTATTATTATTATTATTATTATTATTATTATTATTATTATTATTATTATTATTATTATTATTATTATTATTATTATTATTATTATTATTATTATTATTATTATTATTATTATTATTATTATTATTATTATTATTATTATTATTATTATTATTATTATTATTATTATTATTATTATTATTATTATTATTATTATTATTATTATTATTATTATTATTATTATTATTATTATTATTATTATTATTATTATTATTATTATTATTATTATTATTATTATTATTATTATTATTATTATTATTATTATTATTATTATTATTATTATTATTATTATTATTATTATTATTATTATTATTATTATTATTATTATTATTATTATTATTATTATTATTATTATTATTATTATTATTATTATTATTATTATTATTATTATTATTATTATTATTATTACTATTATTATTATTATTATTATTATTATTATTATTATTATTATTATTATTATTATTATTATTATTATTATTATTATTATTATTATTATTATTATTATTATTATTATTATTATTATTATTATTATTATTTTTTTTTTGTTTTGTTTTATTTTTAGCTAGCATTGATATGATAAAATATAATTTTATTTTTCTGATATTGTTACGAAAATAAACAATACCTAAAAAAGAGATATTAGCCCTTAAAACTGCATTGTGGGATTTTGGTAACAATGGGCTGTGTCACTCTGGTAATGCTATACTTACGAGTATTTGTGTATTTGGCAGCATTGCCGATTCGACCATCTTTGTATGTTAAATTTGAAATTAACGAAAATCGAATGTTGTAGGAAGAACCAGAACATACGGAAAAAGTTGTTGTCCGTATTGTTATAATTGTATACTGTAAAAGGTGAGAAAATAAAATAACTGTATCACAACAACAAAGTGGTGCTTATTTTATTTTGACGCAATTAAAAAGAACTCAAACGTTTTTAAAAAGGTTAAAACGTAACAAAATGTATATATATATATATATATATATATATATATATATGTAATGTTTTGATAGGGTATATCGTCACCTGAAATGCAAAAGGGCGTAACAACACTTTTTAAAATTTTACTGGAGAGACAAAAAACTTCATAAAATCGAAACTATAGAAGTTACGAGTAGCTTTATTGTTTTTTCAGTATATCATTAAAATACGATGATACATTTATTTCTTAAGACAGAATTTACTTTCAACGTTGTTTTTATTAGTTGTGTGGGTTGCGCCCTTTTGAATTCAAAAGACCTGAAATCAAAAGGGCGTAACATCAGAAATTTTTTTAAAGTTTGAAGGAATAAGAAGTACAAATAGAGATTGTTGTTATATGTATTTAATTTGATTAAGTTTATACATTTTATTAAGTTACTGAAAATTTAAAATCAATATAAAATTTCATTAAATAACTGCTAAAAGAATTAAAGATGGTATTCATTGCACATTCAAAAAATTAATGTGAACTTAGTATAAGAATTTTCTATGGTTAGTTTTTATGAATACTGGGTTAGTCTTCAAACGGAATGTTGTCATAAAAGAAGTGGCAATCTGCAGGTATTAATCCTTTCTGATCTTGAAGATGTTGTCACTTCTTCTTTGAAATGTAGTTGCGAAGGCTGTTCAACTACGAAGTTCCTTTTACTTCTTTGAGGAAGTTCTAGATATTTATTTTCTATATTAGTTTTGAAATAAATGACTCCGGTTGGATGCTAAAGCTCGTATCTTATTAACAGTGTCATCACCAGATTTTCTACCTAATAAAATATAATTTTACAAATAAACATTAGTATGTAAGTAATAGTCTTTCAGATTGGTGATTATTATAAAAAATCACATATTTTATATAATTTTCTGCTCTTTTCTGGTTGAAAAATAGAATTATTACAAACCATAATTTTAAAATCGCTTTAAAATTTCGGTATTTGAATTTCAGAGAGAAAATGTTTCGAAATAATATAGAAGAAAGAATTTTTTTTATTAATATATATTTTTTTCTAATCCAAAAATATAAATTTTTAAGCGATTTTAAAATTATTAGTTAGGGCAATATGATTTGGTAGGAAGGAGGCATTTTAGATATCTATTAAAGAGGATATTAAAAGATAACTTATATGTATATAAATTACTTCATAACTATTTTTATAGAATTGTTAAGGAAATTCTTTGCTTAATAACTAAACACAGAAATGTTTTGATATTGCTTGTTTCAATTAAGTTAACTGCTTACAATTCGTTTACTATGTACACACATATATATATACACTTAATTTTGTTTGCACTGATACTGATTCCTTGTATGTTTTTACAAATAACTTGTATGATGGTTGTTTAACATGATTGGGCGTATGTTTTTTAAAGTAATGTTATAAGAAGGAAAGGCAGAATAAAATTATTTGGGAGACTGTATATGTTGTCTTGTACTTTATTAAGCAGCCAAATACGTACTCGTACACAGAAAAAATTATTGCCAGTTTATTCTAAAAACAATCCACTTATTAATTTTATTTTCATATTTTATTAAAATATTTACTTGATTCAATTAAAATTTTCATTAAATTTCATTTTTGTGGCGAAAATTTTGACAACTTTTAAGAAGTTCAAAATGCGATTCTTAATTTTTCCTTGTTTTGCATTTTTATATAGAAAATAAATAAAAAACGTTTAAATTGTCAGCAGTTTCTTATTAGTTTTTAAATAGTTAACAATATTTGTTTTTATTCACACGTTAAATAAAAAATGAAAAAAAAAAAAACAATATGCAGTATGCCAAAGTTTATTTCCTACAAGAATTGTTGAAACATATATTATAATTAAACATAACAGACAGAAAATATACATAGCACACTGTAACAAAAACCACTTTTCAATGCGACAAGACAAAGAAAATACGTTACACAATAAAAAAAACAACAAACACAATAAAATATTCACGAAAACAACACCACATTTTGGTACTATTGCATTTTTGTTGCCTTTAGTGAGAGTTAAATCTAATAATTATAAACTTTGGTTCTTATTCTGTGCTTATATATATTTGCTATCGCTTACAGTATTAGCTGTAAGTTGCAAATGCGGCATATTTTTAATCATTTGGAAAATAAGTATATAAAGGGTCCGCCAAATAATTTTTTTTTTTTTTTTTTTTTGAAAATGCTCTAAAAAAAAACTACTGAATATTTTCTCAACTTTCTTTTTTTATTTGAAAGTACAATCATTCCGGTTAATAATGGAAAAAAATTTCATTCGAATGGCTGCCTCGGCTGGCCATGCAAGTCTTTAAAGCGTCAATGGTCTCTGGATTGTTGGCGTAACATTTATCTTTGACGTCACCCCACAAATAATAGTCCAACGGTGTCAAATCGCAGCTCCGAGGTGGCCAAACGACATCAGCTCTGCGGCTGATAATGCGACCATAAAAAACAGAGCGCAAAACATCGAGTGTAGCTTCGGTCCTGTTCAAACCAAATGTTGCTAATATCCTCCTCTCAAATTTTTGTGAACAAAAATTCGTTCAACATGGCCCGATAACGATCGCCATTGACTGTAACGGCCACTTCTTGCTCATTTTCGAAGAAAAATGGCCCAATTATGCCTCTGGACCAAAATCCGCACCAAACAGTGACTCGTCTTGGGTGTATCGGCTTTTCAATGAATGCGTTCGGGTTTTCTGTGCCCCAAATGCGACAATTTTGCTTGTTTACATACCCGCCAAGATCAAAATGAGCTTTATCTGAAACATTACCATGATTTTCAAAGTAATGTCGCAATATTTCCCAGCGTTGTTCAAGCGGATACACAACCATACTCGTTCAGTGGAAGGATAAAACTAATTATCTGTCAAATAATACATGAGCTAAGTGTTACCATTCACGAAACAAGCACTAGTTGGAAAAAAACGTTAGATGGCAGTCCCTTTATTACAATTACATTCGTATGTACAGAAACATTTTTTAAATTAAGTGAAAAAAAAAATTACCAAGACCATTATTGCTTTTAATATTAAAAAATTACATTAAATCGGTCAAAAAATGTATATGAGTGTTTTTTTCTTTGAGTGTTTTTTGCTACATATGAGGTTACAAGTAGAATCCTTCTAAATTTATAGTAATATTTATGAATGACTTCTAAATACCCAAAATTGTGGCAATTATTTAAACTTTAAACGAAATAAGCCTCTATTGCAACAAAATTACTACCAACTACAGCAATCACTACATGACCAATGAATTCGGAAATATTTCAGATGTATTTACTATCATTAATATAAAAGACATTGTTGGAGCACCAGTAGAACAAATACGATCAACAGTCGGTATTTCTTTCTTCAAATTTAAGGAATTCTAAATAATAAAAATACATGTAATTTAGAATGGATAACGTCATCAATACAAACCTCAATTGTCTTTTAAATAAATGGAATTTAAGTCATTTGTATGATAGACTAAAGGCAAGTATCACTTGAAAACATTTATTTATGAACTACAAATAAACACTTAATTCTCTTTGCAGAACAAGGAATAACTGCATCATATCGAAAAACTTTTAATTGATTTTCCCATAGGAGATCAAGTTAAATTTGAATATTATTTAGAAACAGAAAAATTTCTTAACAAATACAAGATCAAAATATATTGAAAGCTAATGGGATTGAATACAGCCTCTCGGATTGCGCCGCAGTGGAAAAAAGTACTACCTTGATCAAAAAGTTTCCGAAATAACCCCTGTGTGGCGGTCCCATTGTTCCTGTTTGAGTTTTTTTTTTTTTTTTTTTGTTAAGTTGGTACATCTGTTGTTGATATTCCCGCTAAATCTTAACGTCATAGCTAGCCAAGAGTACATCTATTTATATGTGTGTTGGCGATTTTTTAAAAATTTTACCGTGTTGAGGTCGCAAAAGACATGACTTGCGAGGCTGAGTCCGATCACACATCATCAAAAGGATCATTACTGGAGACGAGACGTGGATGCACTGATGGACGTACCGAAAACTGAATATAAAAATGGCTGATTTTTTTATCCCTTGTACACAGAAATGCAAGTCAGCGACCTCATTGTAAACTGGATTGCCTTTATGACGTAGGATGAGCTCAGATACTTCTCTAGACTATTGTTCTTACATCCTATCATTTCGTTTATTATACTTCTTGGGTACGGTAAACATTTTTCATCAATAAACAAAGTTTATGTATTTCTCTAAAAGACATTTTCTTTAAGCTGCAGTCAACGAGTGTCCGTTATTACGTTTTAAAGCCCCAATTTCAAGTCTATTTTCATGATTAGACTCATGAACTTTTGCGGGATTTTCATTTCTGTTTCTGAGGAGGACATGTCTGAGCTCTCGATTTGACGGCTTTCATGACATGCTATGTTCGAAATGTAACTGAGCGGATTGAGAGGTCCATGCTAAAAGCTGGCACAATTACAAATACTAGTTACAAACTTTAGCTTTAGAGGTTAGTTTTCAGAAACCATATAATATAATTCCATATAATATATTCCCTTGTGACCTACTTTTTTCTTTTTGATATGCACAAAATCTGAATTGTACACAATTAATCTTCATGATTTTCTGATATGAATTTATTTTTCGTACGTGCTTGATCTTATTAAACATATAGAAATGAGAAAAGCGTCTGTTTTCAATAAGTAACAGTTTGAAATCAATCTCGATTTATTATTATCTGCACTAAAATATGATATATCGACAATAGGAACATAGTATGCCGAAAGCTGAAACATTAGTGCCGACTACTGGAAAATTAGTGGTTTTTAACAAAAACAATAAATTTCTCAATTTCAATAAAAAAAAAAAAAAAATACTTAAATACAACTTAATTAATCTGAAAAGAAGCAAATTAATGAATTCTAATAACTAACCATCAATCCTATACCAGATTCATATGTGCAAAATAGCATATAATTAAGTAACGCAAGCGTTTCTACAGATCCACTTTGAAAAAGGCACATAAAAATTACATGAAATTATCATACCTAACAAAAAAGTACACATAAATATGCAAATAAATATACAGTGAACACACAAAAACTTATACTTAAATGTAAACAAACCGTGTTATATGCGAGTATCTAAATTATAATGAAAACACACACGGTTTTCTCAACGCAAATTCACTTGCTTCAACATAAAAACAAACAAAATAAGAAAAACAAATCCCAAGAACAAAAATAAATAAAAACCCAAACACATACCTTAAAATACAGTTTTTTATTTTTTATTTCCAATATCACTGAACTGAAGTTTTAATAAGTATAAAACACTTAAAAAACAAAATACAAGTGATGTTTCTATTTTTCCATATAACGATGCGCAAACAATAATAGTCTATCAGGAACAAAAACTCAAAACAAATAACAAATTAAAACAAATAACATATTAAATACCAATATTAATAACCAACAACACATAAAATAAAATTAGGATAATATTTAAACTTTAAACTAAAACAAATCACACGTTAAAATATCTCGGAATAAAGTTAATAACTTAATAAATAATCTCTTAGTGCGACAAAGCAAAGAGAAACAAACCTACAGCAAACAATAACAATTACTGCTCTCAGTGATCCAACAAAGCATATAACTAGAACTGTAAAATACAATAACCAAATATTAACGTTGGATAATTTTTAAATAAAATAAACATCAACAATAAAATGACAACAAACAACGAGCTGACAAAAATAAGCAAAAACGATACAGGGTGCAAGGATATAAATTGGAACTGAACACAGATGCTCATATATATGGAGGAATAGCCATATTCAGAAAACTTTGATTTAACGCATTGATGTCAACATTAGTCCCAATAGCAGGAGTTTTTAGCCGCCCTATTCCAATTTTCCGAATTTCTGTCCATTTAGATTTAGTGTCAATCGCAGTGGAAAATTTTCCCTCGTAGTATAAGCGTTTGGTCAGTTTAACACCTCTAACAACATTTCTTCTACAGGATTGGAATATTTTCCGAAGCTCATTGGTCCTAAACCTTTTCCATCTGCAATATGTAGCATCACGAACCTTAATTAAATCCTTAATATACGAAGTGAACCATGGTTCCTGAACCGATTTTATACGTCTGATTTTCATTGGTACACACTCTTCAAACAATTTGTTTACATTGCCATGCAAGAAACCCAATTGATCATTAACATCATTAAGACAATATATTTGATGCCAATCAATGTTCAGAAAATTTTGATACAATAATGTACGATCCATATTATGTATGTCCCTATATGTCTATTGGGCAGGTTGATCAGGCACACAAGTATGGTAAGTCAAGAGAAGTCATGATTGGAGAAGGCAGACGCCGAAATCTGGTCATACAAGAGCACTTTAGACTCATCATTTACAAATATTAAATCTATTAAACTGTTCGATTGTCCGTGATAATGTGTCGGTATAGCAATATTCACAGGTATTAAGCCCAACGAGGTCATAGGATCAATAAGTGGATTGCTTACTAGGAGATTATTATTGAAGTCACCAAGAATTATAATATCAGTATATAGGACAGAGATGTCCTCCAAAATGTTAACTATAGACTCAACTGAAATGTCCCTATGAGGTTTATAAGCACAGCCCGCTAAGATTTTCCTATTTCGTTTTGCAATCACCTCCAATAGTAGAAATTCAATATCGTCACCAGCCGTCGATTTGAGTTTTACCACACAACTGATACCCTGTCTGACATAAATTGCGACTCCACCCCCTCTAGTGTGAGTTTCCCTTCCCTCAGTGATAGTTTGTCTGTCCGAACGATACAGTCTAAGCCCCTGCAATCTATAAGCTGTGTTATTTATGTCCAAGTGAAACCATGTCTCAGAAATACAAATTATGTCAACCCCGGAAGAAGCAAATATATACCTAAACTCATCCATTTTGCAGTGCAAACTTTGGGCATTAATGTGGGCTGTCAAACATTCGACACCGCTTAAAATCCGTCTTTTGCTCGCAAAAGTGTACTTGATACCAGTTTTACTATTTGGGTCTTGCTCAGGCCACGACTTTAATAAGCTGAGGGTTGCATATAACAACATAGCTAGATATATTTACGATAGGAGACGTCGCGACTCAATTTCTTATTTCTCATATCAGATTTACCAACTTACCTTTGAGAACCTTTTAAAATGGAGAAGTTTAATTTTTTTGCACAGAATTATGACTGCTCAACAACCTAACTATCTCTTTAGATATTTGAAATTTGCTAGAACTGTACGAAGAAGGAAACTTATACAACAGAAGCATAAAACAACCTTTTCTCAGCGTCAATTTTTCATTTATTGCATTAGTCTTTGGAATCATTTACCTAGCTATATTCAAAATATAAACAACGTAAGGAGGTTTAAGATTGAACTGTTTGAATATCTATCTTAATTTAATATTTTGACTAGTAATTTATAATGTAAATTTATATTTTCTTGTTTACCTTTCAAATATGTAATAATATAATTTTCTAATATTCGTATTTCTTTTTTGTTTTCTGTTTTATCTGTAACTACTAAACTTGTTAATTTTATTGATTATATCGTATTATCTGTACTTTTTAAAAATAATCCTCACTGGCACTATAATTTTTAAGATTTAGGTCTTGTTGTGCTAGGTTTAATGAATAATAATAATAAATAAATAATAATAAATAAATAAATAATAAACATATATATAGATAATTTCCTACTTCTAAAGTATACGGTGCTAGGAAGTTTTTAAGCCCCTCCCATTGATCCCAACTTTGTATGAAAAATGTGGCCTAGAATCCTCATAAACATACTACTGTTGAAAAACATAGTTTACATATCTTATGAAGTTCGCAGGCGAATTGAGAAAACCAAAAGGTGCTTTATTAAATTCGAATAGACCTTCTTCTGCCACAAAACTGTATAATGCTTACTACTTTCCTCTATGAGCACGTGGAAGAACCCATTTTCAAAGTCTATTACAGTAAGAAAATTTAAATTCTGAAGTTTCTCTAATACTTCATCAATTAATGGGATTGGAAAACAGTCTTTTAATACCATATTATTTGACTGCCGACAGCAACGCAAACTCTTATATCCACATTTTTTAACCACTACGAATCTACTACCTTTGTCAACCACTCTTTAACTTGTTTACTTACAGCTTCCTGTTCACTCATTCGCAATCTGGATGCCAAATGACGAAAAAGTTTTATTACTCCATTAGGTAAAATTTCATGACAACTGGACCTCTATAGTTACCGTCCGAAGCAAACTTACATTTTTTTTAAAGTCAACCGAGAATGGCATATATCGTAACGCATTGTCCGGTTAAACGAGAAAATCGTGATTTGCTTTCACTGAGTCGACACGAACCGTTGCTCACACAACCAAGCGGCTCCGTTGAAAAATTTCCAAGTCCGAATCTGCAAGAACTTTGTTTTAAATCAAGGCCTCTAAAATATTGTTTATAAACACTTTCTTTCATAAAGGTAACATCGAACCCGGTTTCGATCAAACAATCAATTTGCTGATTCTCAAAATATATTTGTTTTAGTCTTTTTTTTAAATCAATAACTACATTTACAGTCTCATCTATATTTGATTTTTTGATGTATGTGCCGTGTTATTACAAATAAAGCACTCTGTTAGTTTTCAATCTTTTTTATGTTTGGTTGATCCACAATTAAAGCAATGTTCCTTTTACATAAACGACTGAAATTTGCTTTGTTGTTTTCAATTTTACTAGACGCAAATTCTCACATAAATTAAAACCATTGGTTATTGGAAAAGCTAAAAAGCCAGGAAGCTTCTGAGAATTTGATAAACCACTTCATTACGACTTTTCGAAAAATGCGTGGATGACTTCCCGGATATTTAATGAATGATTTCACAAGATATTTATCAAAGAAGTTTATTTAATCAATGCATATTTTAAGTTCCATATTTTTTAATTTTTTTGTTCTACAAGTCATTCGTTTGTATGAAGACAATAATTTGGCCCCAAAAACTCTTCTGCTTGCAGATAACAGCAGCAGTTCAGCAAATGGATCAAAATCCTATTAAAATTACAAAACTCATTTAAAGAAGTAAGTTGCTATCTCAATTAATTGGTGATGGTGGTTATATTAATAAGCTTTTGAAACGACATTCAATCTGAGATGCAATAATATTGTTGAAACAATCATGGGATGAGGTACAACCGACAGTGTTAAAAGATTCTTGGTCCAAATTATTAAATTGGGATACAGGCGATTACGACAGCGATAATGATTTGCCAATAGCACAACTGAATCAACGAAATCGGGATTACAATGAAGTTCTTCAACTAAATCTTGATCTTTTGAATGAAATTATGCCAAACAAATCCGTAAATCTAAATGAAATCGAGAAATGGAATGAAGATTTGTTTACTGACGAATCTGATGCAGAGAATAGCGATGAGGAGTGATATTTTTGTCAGTAAGCACATGTCTAACCTTTTGGACGTTCGTAAGCATATATGTAGGTGTATCCAGTTTAAACAAATCAAAAAAAACAAACAAGTATTACTGATTTATTGTTAAAAATCAATCAAATATCGAATAGTCAAAAAACTTTTCAAAAGTTTTTTCTATGAATTTAATATGTTCAATAAATTAAATATTAATGAATAAAAATTGTTTTGTGTTAAAATAAAGCTTACATAACTAGTTTTATTATAATATTATCATTTTCTGTAAAAAAAAATCCAGTAATTCGAACTTTTCAGAAATTCGAACTGACCGGTGCACAAAGTGGTTCTAATTTGTGAGATTCTACTGTATTTATATGTAGATTGCATCATAAACTTCTACCATTTATTTTTACTTTTTTTATCAAGCGGGCACAACCAAAGTCGATGCAATTTTTATTTTTTTAGAGAACAAATCATCTTTACTTTAGATGATTAAATATAATTTGTAATTATATTTGAATTTAAATAAAAAATATTTTAGTGAACTATTTTTTAATTCATTGACATGATTTCTCATATGCATCATTAATGGCCCTTCTTGTGAGTCGATCTCTGACCCACACACTTCTTTTCTTTTTGTTTATTTTTCATTTATTTGTTCACTAAATGAGCTCAATATAAATAAATAGGGCGATACTTTCTTTTTTTAAGAACGAACTATTTTGAACACCAACAAATAAATAAATTTAATTTACCACAACAGCTGATCCACAGAGTTGCTGTAAACTAGAACAATCGTGTGACAGCATTGGGACAATTATTGTCAATAGATCATTTCGCGCCATCTTCTGAGAATAAATTTTGTATAAAATAAGACACCCGTGTGAATACAGAATTTTTGATTGGGACGATTTTATTATTGTGCGCTAATTTCTCACAATGAAAATTGTATCAGATTGGTGTATTTGAGGTAATCGTGATCCAAGCTTTATATTTTTGATATCAACTTAAGTTAACGGTTTTATTTTTTCTTTTTTTTCAAATAAAGCTGAGGTTAGCTTTTTTATAGGTTGAGCCCCTAAATCTAAGAATGATAACAAAACGGACTAATGTTTTTAAATTCAATTATTTGTTTTTTGTTTATTTTTTAATTCATTAGTTCCTTTATGTTCATATTAGAGTGTGCATCTCATATACGCAAAGTTGTTCTATGAGGTTTGTATGTATCATTGAAACCCGCCTTTTATGTTTGCTCTCTTAAATTTTATTCTCGTGTAACATTGCATTGTTTGCGCTCTTTATAACGTTAAAATTATGGTCGATTGTTTTTAGAAATAACATTTACGTACATATGTACTTTATTAATTGGGGAAGAGTATTTGTTCAGTAACAATATTGAGTATGATGATTATTATTTAATGGATAAAAATTAAAAGACATTTTTTAGATTTAATAAGAAGTTTTTTATTTTTCAAATTGCACTTTATATTTAATTTACAATTATTTATTTCTTGTTTATAATATGCCCTCACACATTTACAAAATAATAAATATTTAATTTTCATGCCACGAATATCAAATAAATAAAACTCACTTGCACCAAATTGTAAAATACATTACATAAATCAAAATCATTTTTGCAAAGGAAAATAACAATAATATGACATTAACATATCTAGTCAAGCATAATCATGTTTACAACTTTTGGTGCACAACAACAACCAACTTAAAGTCACAAATCTTTTACCTATGTACATATATAAAAACTACATACATATTTCTATAGAAGTGTAAAACAGTGATTTGAACCAAAGAATATGCAGTTATACAAAGCTTAAAATATTTTTTCGTTTCGTTTCTGATGAGGCGGTGGAAGGGAAAGAAATCAACTAAAGAGAATTAAGATTTTACGCTCATCAAATAAACAGAACATAGCATAATAACATAATATAAATAAATGTATGTATGGATATATGTTTATATGTCATTTAAAATATTTATGTTGCATGTGTACTAGTTGTTTTTGTGACGAATGATTTCGATTGCATATTTTAAAATTTTAGAAGTTTTTGCAAGAAGTGTCTTTTAAAACATTGTAAATATTCGTATCAAACAAGAAGAAATATATCACGACCTTTTTGTTTTGTGTAGGATAAACATATAGGGATCATTACCGAATTCAATATGCGCTGCACAAAATGTAGTTTTTAATGAAAAATCCAACAAGTAGCATTTCAGTTTATTTTTAAGAAAAGTTTTAAAAAATTTCCTTAAATATTGTAACATTTTGAACTAGGTATGATTTTTTTTAATGAAAATGCCAATAAAAAATTACATTTCACATATTTTTGAAAAGGTTTTTCAAACTACATTTTAACAGGTCTGTTATTTTTTTATTGAAAAAAAAAAACATCAGATGGATATGCCAGTTTTCAAGTAATTAAAGAACTGTACGAGATAGAGATATATGCAAAAACTAATACGTGCCCATGGCAACACATTTTTCCTATTTCCTTTGAAAAAAAACGCGTTAAATTTGCAATACAAGTTTTAAGTAGAACAGTTGCCGCTGCCATTAGGACCATGGTCGAAACTTTAATATTTAAACAGCAAAGCATATAGAAAGTGTTATTAAAATTTTTTATTGCTTTAATAACGATTTATGCTGATAACTGTTACAGATCTGCAGTTATATAAAAACATTCTTTGAATACTTGAAGTGAGTGGTTTGTTGATGAATAGAAGCGCGTCTTCTTTTTAAGTGGGATGAAGCTCACCCTAAACTCATTTCTTTTATTAAAAAAAAAAAAACTTTAAGGGAAGTGATGTCTACTTTATTATGACAAAAGGAAAAATTGGAAAAAAATTTTTCAGTATTGCGACAAAAAGGAGGTAATAATAACCCTTTTGTGGCTGAACTTAATAATAGGTTTGTTCCCGTAAATAAAACTGGGATCCCGCGAATCCGAATCTTACTGAAAAGCATTCCCGTACGCAGATATTGGGTAAATGAGAGAAATTTGAGAGAGTAATATTCTTCTTCCTCATACCCGAAACAACCCGTACTTTTTCTTCTGGTAGATTGGGTAAATTATTAAATAAACAATAACAACAGAAGAAAAAATTGATAAAAAATATAAAATAATTTTTTTTTTTTGGTTTTATTTATAAAAGAAAACATTCTGGTTTTGCTAAAAAAATGTAAACAAACGTAAAAGTTTTACGTATTTTAAAAAGATTTACAGTTGTAAAACAATAACAGATTTTTATATAACATTTGTGCTACGGCGCGTTTGGATTACAAATAGTTACATAAAGTGCTTTTTTAGTGCTTTTTAGCGCCTTTTGAGTACTAGGTCTGCGCGTTTTGATCATAAAAAGTTGGCAACACTGTGCAAAAGTAAAAATGTATTTGTGTTAGTGAGAACATGAAAATTACTCTCTCAGAGAAATAAAGTTGTGTTTTAAAAAAATTTGAAAAAAAAATCAGCAAGCATCCGTCGCACATGTGCATTTGTCGCTGTTTCAGTGACCACTAAAAGCAAAAGAGTAAGAACTTTCTTAAATTATAAAAATAAGTTGTTTTAGTTTCGAACAGCTATTCAAGGAGCATATTTCGTTTTTGTTGTATTACTTGGTAAAGAATGGGATTAAATGTTTGTTATTATAGTAATAATTTAGGTGCCTATGATAACAAAAATTAAATGTTTTATTTTGAATAAACCTATTAGTAATATACGAGTCCTTAATTGCCTCGACAAGAAAATTTTCTTAAATTTCGAGCAGCACTGTATGTAAATTTATGTATTACGTATTTAATAGGGTGTGTGTCACTGTGGTATGTTGGGTAAGAGCTCACCTTCCAACAAAGAAGTCATCAGTTCAATCCTAGGCCACACCGTCTGACAATTTTCTACAGCGATATCACCTCACAATATGACTAACCAGTCGCTAGTCATGTGTATTGACACTGTGAAAAACTTCACTAACTAATATGTCTGCCGTTCGGAACTGGCGTTTGTTGGCTTGTTGGCTTTCAATGAGTCTAGTTGATCATTTTTCATATATAAAAATCAATATTTATTTACAGAAGATGCGAAAAGGTTACTGTTCCTTCAGAGTACATATCTTTCTTGATCATCCTTGGTTTTCACGTTCTTTGTAAGACGTTCAAGGTTGTCATACATACAAAAATAATTAAATTTATACAAATAGTTAAACGATGAGCATATTTATAATAAAGAAATATACAAACGTATAAAAATTATACTTATTTAAATTAACCGGTTATTCGTGTTAAATCAACCGGTTTATTCGGTATTCGAAAAACAAAGATTTTGAAAAAACCGTATTCGACACAATCAAAAAACCCGGATAAAACCGGTCGAATAATAACTGTCCGATCTCCATAGTAAATTTCCATTTAATTTTGTAGCTTAGTGCGCCATCCATATTTACATATGCTCATATTAGCAACAAAATAAATGCAAATAGACAAGTAAGTATTACAGTTTCAAATATTTAATTATATTAATATTGAATTATGTATAAAAATATATTTGTCTCTTTGTGGTTAAATCAAAAAGAATAGATGAGCAGCAGGCTTCATCAAGCAATATGGAAAACCATAAGAAAACTGCCTAACATACATATTGTTACGAGAATAAAAACGCCTAAATTGTAGGATTTTGGTACATTTTGTGTCACTCTGTCAGTTCCATACTTTGTGTATCTGGCAGCACTGCCCATTAAATCATCCCTGGGAAACACAATCTTACATGTTTAAAATGAACGGATAGAGGATATGAGATTATATGAGACTTTTCTGGAACTTTCCAAACTGTAGGCAATTAAGTATATACGGAGACTGCTTTGCCTACGTAGCTTAGATATCATTTTGCTGTCATAAGATAAAGCGGAAATAAAAGCGTTGTATAAGCGAATATTAAGTTGTATTAAGACAAACTGTATAAAAGCAATAGTGTAGTAAATAAAAACTGTAAAACAATAAAAATAAAGCGGTGTTTATTTTATTTTAACGCAATTAAACGAACTCAAACGTTTTAAAAAGTTTAAACGTAACATTGGTGTCAGAAGTGGGATTGCGATATAAAATAAAATAAATTAAAAATGAAAAAAAGGAAAATTAAAAAAAAATTTAATTCCAAGAATTAAAAGTGGACAGGCTCAAGCGTGAGTAGAATAAATTGGAGCTGTTAACAACCGGTAATAAGACCGAATTACAAAAGTGTTTGTTTGAGGAATTTCAGCGATGTGGTGTTAACATTGATGGCTATGAATTTGATGAGGAGGAAGAACCTGAGATACGTGCTACTGCAACAACAAGCACTGCCGATATTAATTCATTGCTTGCTATGATGATGGAAAAAATGCAAGTAAAAAGCGAAAAGCTTATGGAAAAAATTAATGCTGTGGCGAATGCACAAGAAATTTCTAAACCTGATAATGAAAGCTGTTAGTTCAGGTACAGGAAAGTTCAATTGAGCTATTAGAAACCTGTAGAGCCGAAATAAGAGAAACTTCTAGAGCCGATAATCAAAAACTCTTCGCTGAGGTACGCGAGACTTCTAAAAGCCGAAAACCAGAATTTTCTTGCAAAGATTGAAAAGAAATTTGAAGAAGCGTCGAGTGCAACAACAGAGAAGCTACAAGAAATATATTAGACGGTAAGCAAGAGGGTTGATGACGTCGACGCAAAAGCGACAAATCTAGAAAATACTGTTAACGAAAAATTTAAGGTAATAGAAGAGAAAATCGATAAGCTACAGTGCCAGCGACCGGAACCTGTGCGTATTATACTAGAAGCTTCTAGCAGAATAAAAACACCTTGCTTTGATGGTAGCTCACCCCTATCCGTATTTAAATTCTAATTTGAGACAGTTGCCAGCAGAAACGGATGGGACGATGAAGAGCAGGCATTAGAACTAATTATGGCGTTAAAAGGTACTGCAGCAGAAATTTTAGAAACCATGCCAGCCAGCTGCAGAAACAACTACAACGACTTAATGGTGGCGCTACAGCGGAAATTTTCATTTCCAGAGAAACTGTAAAGCGCCACGCAAAAGGTCAAGATCCGTCTCACCAACACGAAATAATAAATAGGCCAACTACCATCAAACAACAAAAGAGTCTCCTTTAAACTAAAACGAGCTAGCACTAAGGGGCAAGAGCTAGCTCCTACAAGAGAAGGCTCTACAATCTTCATATCAGTGATGCAAAAAAATAACAGCAACCTTATAGCGTGCTAGTCCAATAATGCCAGACAACATACCTTCACTATACACACCGGTGCGACACAGTCTTTAATCAGACCCGATGTAGTAAATGGAAAGTGTGGGAGACTTTATATTGTAGACGAGGTTATCATTGGTACCGATTTTGTGATAGTCCATGGCATCAATTTGAATATGGGGCAACAGATAACAAGTTGGCGTAATGTAGATATACCTCTCGACCTGGGATACCAGTATCAAGTGCACGCCAGAAGATTAATTGCTGCCAAACAATAAAAACTACCATCTCAGACTGAGTCATTGATATGGGCGCATATGGAGGGAGATTGTAAGGACAACCGCTTGTGGGCAGTAGAGTCAGCCGTAATTAAGACGGACTCGTTAAATCCAACAAAGAGGAAATCGTCTCGGTGAAAGTTTTCAATCTATTAGGCCAAGAATAATTAATTTGTGGAAACTCCGAAATAGGCCAATGTGCTCCATTAGAGGCGGTAATAAACAGCGAACAATTCCCAGAACCTGCCAATATATCAGTCAAGGACCAACAGATATTTGACGAAAATGTACAGAGAGAAATAAAGCCAAAAAGCTGCTAAAGAAGTACTCCTGCGTATTCGCCACGAAAAAAAAGCAAGGTAGAACAGCTATAGTCAAATATGAAATCAATACTGTCGAAGCGAGACCGGTAAAACAGGCACACAAAGAGTAATGAGGTTAAGGAGCTGGTCAATGAAATGGAGAAGAGCGGTATAATTGAACCATCATCGAAAAAGGACAGCTACCCTTTACCAAGAATTGACGATACGCTCGACACGTTAGCTGGAACAAAGTGGTTCCCTACATTGGATCTACAAAGCGGGTATTGGCAGGTAGAGATCGCAAATAAAGATAAGGAGAAAACTGCTTTCAGTGCGAATGGTGACTTGTGGCAGTTTAAAGTTATGCCATTTGGGTTCTGAATGCGCCGGCCACATTCGAGCGGCTTATGGATCGCGTACTAAAAGGACCCTATTGGAAGACTTATCTGGTGTACATCGATGACATAATAGTGATGAGCAGAACTTTCGACTAACACCTCAAAAACTTGGCAGAACTTCTGCAACGAATATCAATGGATGGACTAAAATTAAGCGTGAAGAAATGTGCATTGTTCCAAAAAGAGGTAAAATATTTGGGGCATCTAGTTACGGCAGATGGCATTTCAACGGATGAAGATAAAATATGAGTAGTAAAGGACTGGCCTCACCCACAGAATCTTCATGAATTACGTAGCTTTTTGGGACTCTGCACATATTACAGACGCTTCGTGCCTAATTTTGCGAGCGTGGCAGCAAGTATATATGAGCTCACCAAGAAATCTAAGCAGTGTTATTGGGTGAGTCACAAGATAAGGCGTTCTAGACACTAAAAGACCTATTATGTGCTGCACCGGTTTTGGCGTATCCAGTCCAAGGTGAAAAACATTCTTGACAGTGATGCCAGTGTATATGATATTAGTGGTGTACTTTTCCAGGTGGTCGATGGAACGGAAAAAGTCGTAGGCTACTATAGCCGCACGTTGTCAAAGCCTGGACAGAATTATTGGGTGATTCGACATGAGCTACTGGCAGTGCTGGAATGCATAAAACATAACCATAATTACCTATATGGTCAACATTTTCTGCTAAGGACTGATCATTCAGCACTGAGATGGGTGCTGCAATATAAGAACCCTGAAGGACATGCGGCACGTTGGATTGAGCGCCTCCGAGCTTTGACTTTAGGATTGAACACCGAAGTGGCATTAAACAGGGAAATGCTGACGCTCTCTCGTCGGCCTTTTAATTTGGAATGCAAACATTGTGTGAAAGCTGAGCGGAGGGAATCCATCATTGATATCCGGCTAACGTAAATAGATGCAAACGAAGACTGGGTAGGAGCACAAAGAAGTGACCCAATATTGACAAAGATTATAGCAGCAAAAGAAGAAGACAGATGGCCCACCCGCAATGATATATCAGCAGAAGGTCGTCTTACAAAAGCGTATTGGGTACAATGGGACAGTTTGAAGTTGATTAATGGGTGCTTATATGGCCATTGAAAAAGTGCAGACGGCAAAACTGTATCCAATCTAATAGTGGTGCCTTTCTCCAATATGAAAGAAGTCTTAAATGAGTTCCCATAATGGAGCAAGCGGAGGGCATCTTGGTGTGACAAAGACTCTGGAAAAGCTAAAACAACGGTTTTATTGGTTTGGATGTCAGCAAGCAGTGGCAGATTGGATAGCAAACTGTACCCAGTGTATTGCAGCTAAATGTCAGCTGAAACAATATAACTAGGGCTCACCATTCGAGCGGATAGCCATGGACGTAGTAGGCCCTTTACCTGTGAGTAATTCCGGAAATTGTTATTATCTCGTCGTGATCGCTGACTTCAGCAAATGGCCAGAAGTGTATGCCATACCCAATTAAGAGGCGAATATTTTTGTAAAAACTGGGTATGCCGCTATGGGGTTCCAATAGAGCTACATTCCGATCAGTGTAAAAATTTCGAGTCCGCTATATTCAAAGAAATGTCTGAGATATATGGTATTAAGAAAACTAGAACGAAGGAAGGACTGGTGGAACGATTTAATCGAACCCTGGAGGAATACTTGCGAAAGTAGTAAGCGAGCATCAGAAGGATTGGGACGAACGCCTACTGAGGTTTTTACTGGCGTATCATGTTCATGACTCAACGTCTAAATCCCCTGCCAATATTATTTTTGTAACTGAGCTAAAACTAACTGGTGACTTAGATTTTGGTGTTAAACCTACCACAAAGAGAAATGCCACATATGCTGAAAATAGGAAAGCTTGAATGAACTTCGCGAATTTATGCGCTCACGAATGAAAGTGGTACATTTAGAACAACTTGCGAGCTATGGGAAGAAGGATAATGAAGGTATTCGGGACGAACAGGCTTAATTGGGAGGCAGTTTTACTTTTACCCGTAATATTCCATGAAAGAACATGGGGAGTTCTCTCAGTCAATGAGCTGCACTCGATTCTATTTTGAGACTCATTGAAAGGTACCTTCACTTTAACACCGGCCCCGAGCGGCAAATACATTAGAGAAGTTTTCAATAGTAGTAATACTCATGACCAGTTACTAGCTAATGTTATGAGGTAATTCCTACGTTAAAAAAACTTTTTCTTTTTTTAGATGGTCTGGTCTGGTATTGAACCGAGTACCTTCTAGTTGGTAGGCGGGTGTTTTGCCTACAATACCAAACCAGCACACAATAAATAAAATAAACAAATAAAAAATAATAATAAAATAGAAAATAAGAAATCAAGTGTAATTTTTTTATATTAAGTGATAACTGAATATTAAGATAAATATAATAGCAGTTTAATTTCGATAAACATAAAATAATTTAACTTTCTAAATATTAATTATTTTATATAACGAATTCAACAAAATCATATAGCTTAAGAGACCAGCTATTCTCAAGACATCCTCCTGCAATCTCGTTAAATAGATGCCGTTGTTCTAAGTTAAATACATGCCTAAAATTCTTACATTTCTTTCCTACTCCATTCCAAGAGTGCTTATCTATATCCCGGAATCTTAAACTAATATGAGTGTAAATCAAAATAATACTGCAATGAATTCCGCAGACACTTTAACCTCGACAACAAAAAATATACTGGAATTCTCAAGAATCCCAGATGCTGTCAAGGATATTCCGAAATTCCATTTGATACTATACGATTTCATAAGTAATGTAGAGGAAATACTTTCAGTATTGACACCCACTGATGGCACTCCGCTTGCCAAAATGATTTTAAGATCTATAGGTAATATAGTGGAAGGAGAAGCAAATGAAATTTTAAACATGTACAGCACAGATTTGAGCTGGCAGAGCATTAAAAAGAATCTTATATTGCATTATTTCGATAAGCGAAACGTGACTTCAGTGATTCGGGACTTACACCTCCTAAAACAAAATTACAAAACACTAGAAGAATTTTATAGCTCGGTAATAGAAATCCTAGCTATAATAAATAATAATTTAATGAACTAACAGGTTGAGCCAAATGTAATCAAGGCTAAATGAGATTTGTTCGACAAAATGTGCTTGTCCGGTTTTAAGTAATCACTCAGTTCATCAATAAGAGCCAAAAAGCCAAAAACTTTCCCAATAGCTTTTTCATACTGTATTACTGAACAAAACTTGTTTTAAATTAGACAAGAAAAGTGGAACTTAGTAAAAAGGCAAGCAAACCATAGATAATATAATCCACAACAATTATACCCTCACTATCAAAAACCATTCTTTCCGAGATCGCAGCTAGTATACAATTACAGACCACAATTTAAAATGAATTATAATAATCCCATATATTATAGTAAACCACAATTATTAGTCAATCAGCCATTCAATAGATCTCAGTTAACGCAAAATTTTAATTTACCAACACCTAGATAAACACACTATCACACAGCCACAAGTAACCAAAAACAATTCAATAATTTTAAACAATTAGAATTAAACACTAACGCAAATTATCAACCACCAGAACCCATGGTAACTAGCTCAGGCTACACTAATCTTAGAAACAATAGTAGAAAAACACGTAGATTTCTTAAAGAAATTCATCATAGTGATCATAACTTTGAATACTCTAACATTTATTCAGATTCTGAAGACTACAACGTCCCAAAGTATTTACCTGTCATGGATAATTATAACGAAATTAAGGATGTAGGAAATTTTCGATTAAATGCCTCCAAGACTCAACACAATACTTAGCTATCAACAAACATAGCCAACCTACCGTACCTAAATATTTCTTCCCCTTTCGGAGGCCCGCTCAGTTTCCTAATAGACACAGGTGCACGGCATCTTTTATAAATCCAGAATACTCAAAAAAATTACATGTAGAAAACTGTACACCATTAATCATAACTACTGTGTTAAACAAACACCAATTGAATAAAAAGTTTACATCCCCTCGTTCATAGAATTCCAAGAAAACGGAATCCTAGAATTTTTTGTTTTTAAATTCCACAACTATTTTGATGGTCTTATTGGACTCAATATACTTACTGAATTAAATGCAAAAATAGACCTCGAGAAAAAACAATTAATCACAAAGAACTCTTGCATTCCCTTGTCTTTTAAGCCAAATTTAACTTCCAGCGAATTTCTAATAGCACAGAAAATTACAGCTATTATTAAAATTCCTGTAGACTTAGAAAGTGGCGACTTCTTAATCCCTACCATTAAAATTAACCATTGCACCAGGCGTATACAAAACAGAAAACTGAAACAGTTTTGTCGAAGTAAGTTATAGATCAAATACGGATTAAATAATTTTAAATGAAAGTCCAATTAAAGTTGATCTTATCACAGATCATCCTACAGAGAAGTAATTAATATTAATTTTGAAGATTTCCCTGAACATCAAAACCTTAAAATATTAGAAAAATTTATAATTGACCATCTAAATCTGGAAGAACGGAAAGTTATCACAAAACTATGTAAAGAATTTGAAGATGTTTTCCTTCAAGAAAATCAGTCTCTTATTTTACTAATAAAATTAAACACAGCATTATTAAAAAAGACGACATTCCCATTCATACAAGATCGTATAGGTACCCTCATATTTATAAAGAGGAAGTAAAAGGCAGATTTCAGACATGTTATACGGGAAAGCTAATCACCTTGGATTTCACCAGTATGGATAGTCCAAAAAAAGGCGGACGCCAGCGCAAAAAAAAATGGCTTTTAGTTATTGATTATAGGAAGCTTAATGAGAAAACAATCTCAGATAGATACCCGATACCAAACATAAACGAAATATTGGGCAAGCACGGTAAATACATATACTTTACCACATTAGACTTGGCTGGAGGATTTCATCAAATAGAGAAGAATCCGAGATATTTTTAAGACATTTTGGACATTACGAGTTTATAAGAATGCCCTTCGAACTTAAGAACGCACCATTCTGTCTGTTCTATTTAGACGACATTATTGTATATTCTACCTTATTGCAGAAACATGCAGAAAACTTAATAAAGTTTTTAAAGCTCTTAGAGCAACCAATCTCAAAATTCAACTTGACAATTCAGAATTTCTACACAAAGAATGTGCATTTTTGGGTCATTTAGTGACTATTGAAAGAGTTAAACTAAACGCTAATAAAATTTTCCAATGCAATGAAAAATAGATAAAATCATTTATCATCATAAACTCATAAAAGACTTTGCCAAAATAACAAAACCATTTACAGATTGTCAAAAGAAAAACAGTACTATTATAGTCGACCATAAATACAAAAAAAAAAAAAAAAAAATTTAAACTCTGTAAAGCGATTCAATTTTACAGTATCCAGATTTTTCTAAGCCATTAACCTCACAACAGTCGCAAACAATTTTGCGATAGGCGCCATCCTGTCACAAGGAAATGACAAACCTATTTTTTACACAAGTAGTACACTTACAACATCAGAAATCAATTATTCGACAATAGAAAAAGAACTATCCATAGTTCGGGCTACCAAATACTTTCGACCATACCTTTTCGGTCACCGTTTCAGAATCATAACAAATCATAAACCACTTACATGGATAATGAGTCTTAAAGAGCCAAACTCAAAATTAATTAAAATTAGAAGAATATATTAGTCGAATAAAAACTGACCTTCAGATATTGTGATGACGGTATACCAATTTCGGAAAAACAAATACACGATTTTAATTTACAAACTGTATTTAAAGAAGAATCTCTCATCCACGTATGAAAATGGAAGTAATCTTTAAAACTAAACATGGGAAGACATTTACATACCCGAATTATACAGAAGAATTTATAACGAACATCTAAAAAAATCACTTTACCCCTAATAAACACAGCAATTTTCACAGATGATGAATCTTTTCGCATAATTCAAAATGCTTTTACAAAACATTTTGCACAAAGCAAAATTTTCCGTTTGGTTAGATGTACTGAAATGGTTAAAGACGTAAAGGAGAATAATAGTCAGGATAAAATCATTCAAGACTACCATGAAAAAAGCAATCACAGAGGCATTCAAGAAACATATGATCACCTTAAACGTGAATATTATTTTCCGTATATGAAATCAAAAGTAATTCAAACTATAAATAATTGTATTCCATGCCAAACATTGAACTATTACAGAAGCCCTCCAAAAATAAAATTGAAAAACCCCCAACACCTGTTAAACTATTAGACGTACTACATATAGGTATTTATAAAATTAGCGGAAAAGATGTTTTTACTATTGTAATCTAGCAGCAGAGGCGATGAAAGAAACACAACCGGTTTAAATTAAAGTAAATTCTATAATGATTTATTAATATTGTTACGTTTTTACCTTTTTAAAAATGTTTCTTTATGAG
Organism: Wohlfahrtia magnifica; assembly: GCA_023159175.1. Taxonomy (NCBI): domain Eukaryota; kingdom Metazoa; phylum Arthropoda; class Insecta; order Diptera; family Sarcophagidae; genus Wohlfahrtia; species Wohlfahrtia magnifica. The sequence goes on along the minus strand of JAKWBJ010000413.1, from coordinate 57,853 downwards.
TTCGTAAATTGTAGTTAAAATAGAATAAATTTTGTGTTTGGTTTTAATTAAAAATCTTTTATTCAACACAGTTATGTGCACCACTGCTTGTAATCTTATTACAGGCAATAACAATTTTTATTCTTAATTAGTCTGTCTTCCAACTCGATCGAAGTTATAACTTAGGTTCGATCACAACCTTTTCAACCAGAGGTTATCCACACTTAACTTTCTTTACTGAGTTAGCTCCAACTAAACTGGTTTTTACTTCACTACTAGCTTCACGAGTTTACTCCTTATAAACTCTCTTCACACCAATAACACATTCGCGGAGTTAACTTTACTTAAACTGCACTCGCTGAGTTTACGACACATAAAACTGATTGCTGTTCGAATAGATGTGCTTTTTATATGGCTGAGTAAACAACACTTCGAAAGCTCTCGAACCTCTCGATATTTCAGGTAGATTCTATTTCTTTCTTTTAATTTCTTTTTAGTTCTTTTGTAGCCATGCGTATGTGAACATCTACCTCTTTCAGCTCTTAGTATTTGTTGTTGCTTGTTTATTGCCTGTTACTTGTTTTACTGTTGCTGCTTAATTATTGTTGTTGCCGTGTAATTTTTATTTACTTTATCTCTGCTAATGGTTGTTGTTGTATATTTGGTTATTTGTAAACAGCACGTATAGTGGTTCTTGCAGCTTTTGTTTATTTATTTTAGCGATGTAATAAACGCTGTGGTGCCCAATCTTATATTCGTAACAATATTGTACGTAAGTCTAATTTACAAGAAATATTAATAGCTGATAGTGTTGCTGTGCTGTTCAAATTATAGTATAATGGTAGTACACTTGATACTTACTGCTTATTTCATGCCATCATATATGACATGCCTTTTTTTTAGATTAAACAAAAATATATATATATATAATTTTTTTACATATGTATATACAATAAAAAGAAATTCGATTATCTTATTTAAAAACCTTTCCATCCTTCCGAGGTCTTAAATATCACTTAGGAGAGGGATTTACTGGTTAACTAGTCAAACCTTATCTTATATGCGGATTTAATCGCTCATCATTACACATGGATCGAGGGTCAGCATTCATGTTAGATAATGTTTGTAAATTATCATCATCGACACTTCTTTGCATGTTGGTATCATTCAAAGTTTCTACCTACGGCCTTGGACCTCTAATCTGATCCAAATGCTTTTTGATCGGACGAAATGTTCGGAATAAGATGCATTGATAATTTTTTGTACCAATTTGCTTGTCGATAGTTGTCTGTATCCAACTAGATTTGTTTGGGTCAGTATAATCGTAAAGTACCCAGACTTCTTTTCTCTCTTAAAATTCAACATTTCTTTTACCACGGTAATTATGTTCTTTCCCTGATTGTAAATTATTGTGTGCCTTAATAAAGTGAACCTAGTTTTCAAAGTTCTTCCTAAATATACTTTAGAAGGAGTTTCGCCTGTAACACAGTGTTTTGTATTTTTGTAATCAGCAAGGAAGCGGTGTATGATTGTTTCTTATTCAATATTTTTATTCAATTTCAGATTGGCGTAAATTGTCTTTTTGAGAGTTTTGACAAAGCTCTCGGCTTGCCCATTTGTTGCAGGATGTACTGGCGAAGTAAGAATGTGATTAATTCCATTCGCTTTCAAAAATACCTTAAAATTATCTGAAATGAACTGAAGACCATTGTCCGTTACCAGTGTATTAACAATCCGTATCTAGAGAATAATTAATTAAATTTTGAAATTACGAAATTCGTGGATATATTATTTGTAATAAGTACTTCAGAACATTTCGAAAATGAATCGATAACGATGAAAAAGTAATGATTTTTTTTATTGGGCCTACAAAATCTGCATGAATACGACTCCAAACTGAATATGCCACCTTCCATGAAATAAGGTTACTCTTCTCCGGACTGACCTGAATTCCTTGGCAAGACGTACAAGAATTTACGAGCCCTTCTATGTCACAGTCTAGTCCAGGCCACCATATATATGATCTAGCCAACGACTTAGTCTTGACGATTCCTAAATGCGATATATGAAGTTGATTTTCAAAATTTTTGGGAAATAATTATTCTGTAACCTTATATCAGGCAATTCTATTGTCAGTTAACTGTGTTTGTTCATATACGGTTCGAATTCCTTTCCCTTCAAATGTTCAAGAACGTTCGTATTGATAACTCCAAGAACTTTGGACAATATTGGATCACGCCTTGTTTCCAAGGCAATAGTTTTATAATTTGAAAGTAAGTTACTTTCCCTTGCAATAAAATTGATGTACGTTTGTTCCTCTGTATCCATTGTAATATTACATTGCGGGATTCTCGATAAACCATCAGCATGATTACTTGAACCATGAACGCATTTAATATTGCATTGAAATCCAGATAAGATTACCGCCCATCTTGTACCCTGGCAGCTGACATTACAGGTAGGGCCCTTGCCTAGACAAATAACAAAAGAAGTGGCTTGTGGTCAGTACGTATTGAAAATTTATTGCCTGACAAGTACTGGCGTAATTTGGTGACACAAAAAATTATCGCAAGACTTTCCTTTTCGATGGGGGCATAATTTTGTTCAGACTTAGACAAATGCAATCGGCCTGATAGAATTGTCGGGGTACTGATGCGCAAGTACACCCGAACCTGCTGTGTTACTTTCATTTGTTGCCAAGACAGTCGGTAATTTGGGGTTAAAATGGACTAAAACTTGGTCTGATGTCATATCCGTCTTAATTTTCTCATAAGCCATTTGGCACTCTCGAACACACAAATTTCTTGATCTTTTGTCATTTTGTGTGCAAAATTTTGAATAATAGTTTACCATTCCGGCAAATGTTTTCACTTCCGACGTATTACCTGCAGGGGGTGCATCAACAATGCAAGCTATTCTTTCGGGTGTCTTACTAAGACCATTTTTGTCAATCTGAAAACCTAAGTATGTTATCTTAGGCTGAATGAAAACACATTTATTGACGTTTAATGTTAGCCCCGCTGAGCTTAATGCGGATAATACTGATTTAAGAGTTTTAAGAGTTTTTTTCTACGTAACAAATTTTCCATTATCTTCTGAAAAATACTTGCTGCCGTTTTGACACCAAGAGAGCACTGCAGGTACACAATTTCTGAGAATTCACATCTAGAACAAGCTGATTGTAAGCGTTCGACATATCTTATTTAGAAAATAATTGTTCACCCTCAAATGAAACGAATATTTCATCAATACGTGGTAATGGGTATTTGACGACAACAAGATGCCTATTATATGTAACCTTATAATTGACACAAAGCCTTAAATCGCCGTTTGGCTTGACCACAGGGACGAGGAGTGTGCCCCATTCTGAAAAATCAGTTGGCTCCAAAATACCCATATCGATCATATCACGTAATTTAGATTCGACATTGCAAAATATTCGACATTACTTTCATTTGCATTAATTGAGGCCGTTTGAAAGATCTCTCTTTGTTGAAACATGATTACCGGTGGAGTGAAGTGTGTTTCCAGTTTTTTACACAAGTCTTTAACAGTTAAGGATGATGCTGGTCTGCTTGGGCTGCATAAGCTATGCAAAAGATCATACGCCTGCGAACCAATCGATTTTAACAAAGCTGATCGCTTAGCGGTGTCGTTCGTGATGTTAAGTTCCGATGTATGTATGTAGATCAAATTTCTCTTTTCAGAGTATCCACGACTCTTTTGGCGGATCCAACTCTTGCAGCGTCACATGAAAAATATTTATTGTGGCAGCCAATGTGCTATTGTCGTCAGGCATTTTTTATAAGAACTTTAATACTTTGCTTTATTTTGATACAAAACTTGTGTACACTTTAGCTTTTTGATTAATTGTAATACAATTTTCATAACTGTTCTTTTTTTGTCCTCGTCGCCAATGAAATGTAGCAACAGAGGCGATGAAAGAAACACAACCGGTTTAAATAAAAGTAAATTTTATAATGATTTATTATTATTGTACCTAAGTCCAATTTATAAGAAATATTAATAATAGCTGATAGTGTTGCTGTATTGTTCAAATTATAGTATAATGGAAGTACAGTTGATATTTCTACTTATTTCATGCCATCATACATTTTATCACCATATATAGGGTCCGCCATCTAATGTTTTTTTTCAACTAGTACTTATTTCGTGAATGGTAACACTTAGCTCATGTCTGATTTGACAGATAATTAGTTTTATCCTTCCGCTGAACGAATATGGTTGTGTATACGCTTGAACAACGCTGGGAAATATTGCGACATTACTTTGAAAATTTTGCCAAAAAAATCATCTTTTCAGATGAAGCTCATTTTGATCTTGGCGGGTATGTAAACAAACAAAATTGTCGCATTTGGGGCACAGAAAACCAGCACACACACATCGAAAAGCCGATAAACCCAAGACGAGTCACTGTTTGGTGCGGATTTTGGTCCAGAGGCATAATTGGGCCATTTTTCTTCGAAAATGAGCCAGGAGTGACCGTTTCAGTCAATGGAGATCGTTATCATGTTGAACGAATTTTGTTCACAAAAATTGAAGAGGACGATATTAGCAACATTTCGTTTCAACAGGACGGCGCTACGTGCCACACAGCCGAAGCTACACTCGATGTTTTGCGCCCTGTTTTTGAAGATCGCATTATCAGCTGCAGAGCTGATGTCGTTTGGCCACCTCGGAGCTGCGATTTGACACCGTTGGACTATTATTTGTGGGGTGCCATCAAAGATAAGTGTTACGCCAACAAGCCAGAGACAATTCACGCTTTAAAGGACAATATTCGTGAAGCCATTGGTGAAATACAGCTGCACAAAATCGATAATGTGCATAAAAATTGGACCGATCGTGTAGGCTACTGCATGGCCAGCCGAGGCAGCCATTTGAATGAAATTATTTTCCATTATTAACCGGAAGGATTGTGCTTTCAAATAAAAAAAGAAATTTGAGAAAATATTCAGTAAATTTTTTTATAGCATTTTCAAAAAAAAGAAAAAAATTATTTGGCGGACCCTATATAACTATTATAAATAAATTTTCCAAATTTGCCGCTGCATATATTTTAACAGCGAGAAATAGCATTTGCGTTACTAAATCTTTAAATCACTTTCTGAGTATGCATGGCATTCCTAACCAAATCATTTGTGACCAAGGAGCCGAATTCAATTCAAATATATTTAATGATTATTTCAAACAATACCAAATTAACTTACACTTTACTTATTTACAACAATCAAGCAGCAATGCCCCTGTGGTAAGACTTCACTCAAAATTAACTGAAACTTACAGATTAATACTCAAAAAAATTAAAGATAAAAAATTAGAAATGGATCACGACGATATCCTAACAGATCTCCTTATAACATTCAATAACGCAATCCATTCTTCTACTAAATTAATACCTTTTGAACTATTTTAAATTTGACCGTCAAATCATATTCAACAATGAACATGAATATTTCTTCAAAATTTCAGACTCAGCTCTATGAATCTATTAGGAAGAAATCAGAAACAGACACGAACGAACACATGGAAAAGCTTAATACAAATAGACAAGACCCACTAAATTACGAAATAGACGACTACATTTACAGGAAAGAATGTAGGAGAAATAAAATAACACCAAGCAACATACACAAAACACAAAATTGCACATATCTAAAAATAAGGAACAGACGATTTTGAAAACTAAATTAATTATTTTATGTCAATTTTAGATTAATTACATCAATACATGCACAAACTCTAAACATACAGGACCTAAGCGATACACATGGTTTGCTACAAATAATATTAGGAACAGCTAAATAATAACGGATTACACCAACCTCATACATATCATAAAACTGGATTTATACAAAAGCAATGTTATGAAAATGAAGTATTATTAAAACATTTTAAACCTTCATAATAGAAAGAATAGAAAACATTACGAATCATATATATAATGAACAAGATATTATAGTTCGATCATTACAACATTCACAAAATAGCATTTCTTCAAATTCCAAACTTATTAACGACATTCAATTTCTAAACCAAGTCAATTACCATATTGATTTGCTATAAATTTATATTGTGTTTCCGAAGCAATGACCTTATCCAGACTTAAAATTATACCAAACATGATTTTAAACATTGAAGAACTAAAACAAATCGAAAACAATCTGAGAAACCAATACATTCGAATCGATACCATAGAACATTTGTATGAACTAGAGTTACAAGCTTACTACAATAGCACATTATATTATTTTCAGTATCCTTATCCCTCATATCCCTCATGCTCAATACATTATCTCCCACACAATTCCTATACCACTTAATAAAACAAAGGAAATAATAATAAAATCATACACAATAATAAAACCAAATTCAATATTTCGACAACTTGTGAAAAAAAATTGAAGACATATATTACTGCAAAGAGAGTCCACTATTTGCTCCTGACCGTCAATACTTTTGGCCATCGCTCCATACTAAGGAGGGAGGAGTTACAGAAACATCCCCAACAACAAGCCCACCAAAGAAGACACCTAGAATAAATAGCAATATCGGCACATTATTTAAATATATTTCATTAAACTTTAACTTGATTCTTATTTGCAAATTGCAAAGTAATCGAATTATTCAATTGCGAACTCCTATTAAAGAAAATTGCTTAATTATAAAATAAATAAAAGAAGAAAACTATTGAAACTTAGCTTTGTAAGCACCTTTTGTATTTTCGTAATAAGTTTAATTTTAAAAAAAGAAAATAGAATAAATGTTTCTCGATTGGACAACAAAAGTGATGTGTTATTTTTTAAAGTGTCAAGAAAAATAAAGTTAACTCACACACTAACGATATAACAACTTAAAGTTTCATGTAATACGTAAATATTTCAGTTCGCAATGAGGATTTTTTTACAGAAACAACTTCAAAAATGCGATAGTTCTCTGTTACCTAAATCAGTTCGATAATTAGTCGTAGGACCATCTGGTTGCGGAAAAACAAATCTTATAATTGGATTAAAAGAAAGTCCAAATGGACTTAAATTCGAAAACCTATACATGCATATCGCTTATTTATTGCAACAGTGTCATAACTAAAAAAAACAAATTTTTTTAAGAGAGCTATTTTAAATTTCAATTTACCATTACTTAACATTGAAATGGGATTAAGCACATTGCTTCTATGCTCATAATTTTATATGAATCGCAAAGAACTTTTTACACAATATAAATCAAACTGTTCCGCATATTTTAGAATTTTTTTTTTACGGCACTCCTCTAGGGAGCATATTGGCTTTCCACAAAGTATATGCTTTGTTTGAGTTTCTTTAATCAATTTGATATTCTTAAGCTAAGTAGATGATTAATCCGCTGTAGCGTCCTCCATATGATCTTTGTGTGTGTAGTGGTGAATATCCTTGCTAATTGGTGGTGATCTTTACGTTAGCATTGTAATTTTTTCCCGGTAGGTGGCGCGTTTTTCCTGATCATTCGTCTGATGTTTGTCATCATCGCCAGAGGTATGCGGGAAGGTCAGGGGGACTATTTTCTTTATTTTTAGATGGAGTTGTCTGGAGGGAAGTTGAAGCCTTTTTTTATTATTAAACACTCGAAACCACAATTAAATTTTTTCTTAGTCATGTCTTCTGCTGGGGGTCGAACCTGGGTCGTTTGTGTTGTTATGCGTGCGCTCTAACGACTACACCACGCCACCCTCATATTTAGAATACTTACCTAAAAAATCACGTTTTTTGAGTTATAACACTGTTGCAATAAATGAGCGATATATTCAAAATCATTATATCAACCCAAATACAATACCTGACAAAACTTATAACTCCCATGAAAGGAATAGGTTATCACACATTTACAGAGAATGATACAGTAATTGAACCGAATAAAGCTAAAAGGAATTCAATTATGATATTCGATGATGTTAAATGTGAAAAGCAAAACAAAACGATCATATTTTTGTATGGGTAGACATAGAAATATTGATTCATTTAATTCGTATGTCAAACTTATACCAGAATTCCCAAATACTTCATATGAGACAATCCGAATTTTATTAGAATGTTTAAGCAAGATGAAGAAATGTGCGACATATTTACAACGATCATGTGGTCCCAGATATAATTTTTGACAAATTTTATTAACATTGTAGAGAATGTTGGACGGATATGTTAAATATATTAAAAATAATTTTTTTGTCCTTATTAAAAAAACAGCTTCTCAATTTTATTCTTGATTCCTTTTAATCTCTTATTCAAATGTTTTTTTAAATTAAGCGGTACTTCTACAAAGTATGTATTTCAAAAAAAGTATATCTGTATGTGTTTATATATATAAAAAAATGCCAGAACATTCTAAGCGAATAGTACTGCTAATGCTGCCACATTAATGAAAAATTTTACACTTAAAGAAATAATTTATAGTTAACATTCGGCCATCCTAATCTGACGATCGGCCTCGATTGGCTACATTACGTAGTCCTTAAGGTAACCTGATGTAGTTTTCACCCGAGTTGGCCTTTTTGGTTGATAATTGTCGAGGTCTGTTGATGAATCTAAACCTGTATCATTCGGTGGGGTTAAGACTCGTTTCATATTCTCGGCAGGTACTACACCTTCATAAAATCCTTGTGTTCGTTGGACATCAAATCGGCAATACGATACCTGTCATTGGGTAACACCTCAGTTACTACATATGGACCTTTATACAATGGCAATAGCTTTAATGATCCTCCTGTACTTGCTGGATCACAACGCATCATCACAGAATCGCCTGGAGCATAAGTTTGAGCAGCATATCTTCTTTTATTGAACTGTTGTCTTTGGTGCTCTTGGTTGGTTCTTATGTGATCAATTGCTTTCTGGCGCAAAGTAATGACATCATCTTCGTGGGTGTTTTCAATTGCATCATCTAATTGATTGGCTTTTAGTCTTCTGGGATTGTAACTAAATAGTAGTTAGTTATTTTTAAAACATGGTGATAACTATTGTTCACACTCCATTGAACAAGACCAGTATGTCGATCCCAGTCACTTCCATTTGGTTTTTTACACAACGTTGCTAACATGGGGGTTATGGTACGATTTAGTCTTTCACACTGGCCATTGGCTCTTGGGGTTGCGGTTGCATTTAAAATGTGAACGATATCTTTATTGCTGCAAAATTTACGGAAAGGGCTACCAGTAAATGCTGTGTCTCTATCTGAGATTATTCTGGTGGGAGCTCCAAAAACGGATATAACTACAGTAAGTGCACGAAGTGTTGTTTCACTCTTGACGTTACGTACGGGTTTTAAAATACAAAATTTAGTGAAGCCATCAATGATGACTAGAATATACATATTTCCATATCTACTTCTAAAGAAAGGACCCGGGTAGTCAACATAAAGTATATGGAACGGTATACCAACTTTATCATTTGGGTGTATAAATCCCTGTTTCTTTCCAGCGGGTTGCTTATGGTAGAGGCATTTAAAACATGCACCTATAAACCTTTTGACACAGTTCCTAAGTCTTGGAAACCAATATTTCTCTCTAATCTTGGATACAATTTTATCCACTCCAATATGGCCCATGTCATCATGACAAGACTGAACAATTTTGTACCTGGCTCCATCTGGAATATATAAAAGCTTCTTATTGCCTTCTAGCTTATTTTGGGTTCTCTTATCGTCGATAGACAGCCCGAAATTCTTTTGTAATGTTTCTTTTATATAAATAATTTTTCGATGAGTCTCCTGTAATATTTTCACCCAATCTGATGTTTCCATACTGGAATGAAGAACACAAATATCGCCAACAGGGTTGGTAATTGCCGGTGAATCTATTGGATTACGACTCAATGCATCAGCATGTTTATTTTCAGAGCCTGGGGTATGTAGTATTTCAAAATTATACTCCGACAGTTTTAACCACCATCTACCAATTCTAGGCAAAATATCTTTTTTTGACATTGAGCTTCTTACGGCATTACAATCAGTCTTAATAACAAATGGGATTCCTACTAAATAAACGCGAAAACGTTCAAGTACCCATACAACAGCTAGGGCTTCTAACTCGGTTGAGTGATAGCGAGATTCTTCCTTTGTGGTTTGACGGCTGGCGTATGCTATTGGATGGAATTTTCCGTCAGACTTCTTCTGTAAAAGAATAGCTGTCAATCCATCCTTACAAGCATCCGTGTGAACCTCAGATTCATCATCCTTGCAATGGATTGACAACATGGGTTTTTCAGTCAATTTCTTCTTCAAAACATTATAAGCGTTCTCTTTGATATCAGTCCATTACCAAACGACTTCTTTCTTTCTCAAAGGTGTTAGTGGTCTTGCAAGAATTGCATAATTTTCAATAAATTTGCGAAAGTAACTTGTCAATCCAATAAATTGACGAACTTCATGTGCGTTACCTGGACGTTTAAAGTTTAAAACGGCATTTGTTTTTAAATGGCTAGGAGAAATAACACCATCACTAATTTCATATCCTAAATATTCAATTGTGGTCATCAAAAACTTGCACTTTCGAATATTCAAATCAGCTCTTCGTAAAGCTTCCACAACAGTTTCCAAATTCTCTAAGCACTCATTAACGCTTGATGCAGGAATTAGTATGTCATAAAAATAGCTCATGGCTATAGTGAAACTCACGTGACCTAACGCCGAATTTATGAGCTTCTGGAATACGGCCGGACCATTGGCGACACCAAACGGCATTCGCAAAAATTCATAGTACCCATCTGGCATCACAAATGCTGTTACATGACGAGAGTCTTCTGCAACCTTCACCTGGTAATAGCCACTGCGCATATCAAGTACATTAAAGTACTTCATCCCATGCAATCGGTTAATTTGGTCTTCTATAATCGGCAACGGATATTTCGTTTTCCTCGTAACACGATTTAGGGCTCGGTAATCGAAGCATATTCTTTCGTCACCATTCTTTTTCCGTACGATCAAAATAGGGCTGGCGTAATCAGATTCGGAATCAATTATAATACCAGAATCTTTCAGTAGTTTCATTTCATTTCTAACAAACGCTCGCTCAGATTCACTTAACCTGTAAGGCTTGTACGTGATAGGAGTTTTATCAGTTAAATCAACTGAAAATTCTGTGTTCACTCCACATCCGAGTTCATTAATATTTAATGCAAAACACGCTCTAAATTGTTGTTGCAGATCTAATAATTTTGCTTTGTACTCATCTGATATTTCGGGGTTGATATCAATTAAATCCTCAAATTACTCCTCATCTCCATTAGATTTTTCACTTCCAGATTTAGACTCATCAAAAATACATAGTTCGGCTTTTGTTACACGCTCGCCTTCTTTAAAAACAATGTCACTTGTCGTACAATTTAAAATACGAACAGCTAAGCCATCAGCATTACCATTTATTACGAAAGCAGGAATGATACTCCCATTTCGATTGGTGGTTGAGTCTATAAATATGTCATGGACCTCGTCTGCTACGACACCAGTAGTGACAGCAATAAAACCGACATGATTTGGTGGTAAAACGGTAGCTTCTTTAACCCACAAACTTGTTTTTAATTTTGGAAGATTTGGTATTTCCATACAATCTAAACTATTTTCAGGCAAATGAATTTGTTCAAAGATTCGCGAATGATCTCCCTTTTTATAATAAATGATAATGGACTGTACAGTAAACTGTTGACCTATAACTAAAGGTATGTCAATAACACTATCATCCACCACGTGTACTACAACATCAGCGGTCGCTTGATCGACCCTTAAGGTAGCTTCAAACACGCCCAATGTATGGCCCATACCACTACCCACACCTCTTATCATTAAACTATCAAGGGGAGCCACATTAAGTTTAAAACCAAGCTCGTTTGCCTTAGACTTCTTCATCATTACGCACTGACTCCCGAAATCAACGTAAGAATTCACAAGGTTTCCATTTATTTCTGCATCAAAAAAATATTTTTCATTCATTACGACGGGTTCATCATCAAATTTCGCAACAGCACAGTTTTTAAGTTGAACGTTCGTGTATTCCCTCTTAATACTGCCCTCATTCACAAAACAATTCTTCTTAGTATGCCCTTGTTTATTACACTTTTGGCAAACAAGTGCTGACGTACAATTTTTCCTTATGTGCCCTTTCATATTACACCGAAAACAAGTAACGTCCACTGAATCTTTAACTTTTGGTGGCGGTTCTTTAGGACCTTCTTGTCTAATTTGTTTATTTTGAACCATAACGCAATCTTTTACTTGAACTCCCACCGTACGATTAAATTCACGAATATCAGCCAACAAAGTATTTGAATCCAAATGAGTTTTACATAACAAAAACGTTTTTAACTCGCGATCGTATAAGCCTTGCATTACTTGAGACTTAGTTTCTGCAAATGATAATTTTAGGTTATCACATAACCTCTTTTTGGCGAAATAATAATCAAAAACGTCTTCCTATTTACTTTGCTTATAATTTAACAAAGGTGACCACTGTTCAGCGACAGTTTCTCTCCCCATGAACGTATTCTTGAATTCTGTCTCAAATTCCCTCCACGTTCTAACACTTAGAGAGTAAAACCAATCAGACGCACCCTCAATTAAATTTGAACGCACTAACTTCACTCATACCTTTTATTGATTCGAACCAAGAAGCAGCATCACCTTCATTCTCTTTACCGCTGAATTTCCTTATAGATTTGTGTAAATCTGCAACCATGTTGCAATTTTTACTGGATTCATTCGCTCCACCTTCCAAATTCATTGTGAGCCTTTTTATCAGTTCGGCGTTTTGCTCCAAGAGCTGCGCCAACATACTATACGGCACTTGTTGATTTTCAGCATCGTTCATTTTATTGACCACAACCCCTTTCCCCACACAATATATATATATATATATATATATATATATATATATATATATATATATATATATATATATATATATATATAGGGAAGACACTGTTGTTCGTGTGGGACGCTGGCGCATCTTTGTATATATATATATATATATATATATATATATATATATATATATATATATATATATATACAAAGAATTAATCAAATTTCTTACCAGTATTCAACAAACCCAGTTGCCGGATGCGCCAGCGTCCCACACGAACAACAGTGTCTTCCCCTGAATACAACAAACAAATTGCAATTTTACACGCCTGTATCTCTGGACCACAGAACCACCCGTACAGCAACAGAACAATGTAAATTGTGCTATACACATCTCGAGTCACCAGTTACATCAATGCACCACAGCAGCAACAACCTAACTTCTCCTTGGATACACCCGGCAAGAAATAAAACCTTCACACGGCTGAGTCACCGCACCACAAGTCACATCAACAGCAGATCAGCACCAAATAATATCATTTATTACAGCAACAGGCTGGTTAATAGAAACCATAAACCTCTAGCTCGTGAAATATTTTATCCCACTTCTGATTGTTAAATTTATTAAAAATAATTTTTTTGTCCTTATTAAAAAGAAACAGCTTCTCAATTTTATTCTTGATTCCTTTAAATCTTTTATTCGAATGATTTTTTAAATTAAGCGGTACTTCTATTTATATACAAAGTATGTAATTAAAAAAAAGTATATATATGTATGTGTTTATATATATATAAAAATGCCAGAACATTCTAAGCGAATAGTACTGCTAATTTTGCCACATTAATGAAAAATTTTACACTTAAAGAAATAATTTATAGTTAACAGATAAATATTCTTTTTTAACGATAAGTAAATACTATGAATTAAATGATTGACGCTATACAAAATTACTTGATAACTTTATCATGCTATGATATATGATGCTTTCATTTTCTGAACATTAGTGAAAGGTATGAACCTTTCAACATAATACAACTATATATTAATAGTAGTCATAAATGAATCAGCTTTAAAAGAGCTAATAAGAGCGAGAAAAATATTAAAGAAAAAGTTTGCAAGTTTAAAAAAGGGAAAAGATGAAATAAATGAACTACGAGTACTTAAAGATAAAATGAAACACATAACACAACCATTAACTAATTTCATTAATATTTCTAAAACTACCAATCGTAAAAATGTTGACATAATAAAGAAAAGCAATATAATACAAGCGATATATTCAAAAAATCATTTGTTGATACAGAAACCAGTACTACCAAGAAATATGCTGAAGAGTCATCGTTTGATCCACAAAACTCAATTGAAGAGAATGATAATAATGATAAATTTTTACTCTCCGACTGAAAATGAAGCAACTTCAAACAATTTTAACTGTTGCGATTTAACTAATTTAGAAAAACATAATGAGTTGGATATTGTATATGGTAACACAAAGATCGCAATGGGCAATGAAATTTTGGTCACAGTAATATTACATTGAGTAAGGACCTTACATCTGGGTTTTTCTCTTTGCTGTTTCATAAATTACCTAAAAGCTATGACAAATCTGAACTGGAAATATACAAAAAGATATTGATAAATACAAATGCCCATAAGAGACTATAGACCTGATGGACAAATAAAAGGAACTAAAGCATATAAATATAAAAGTCCTCTTTTAAAAGATAATGATCTTAATAATTTAAAACTAACACCGTTACCAACTGCCATAAAAAGTGAATACGAAGGTAGTGGAATGATGAAATATAATCCTGAAAAACTTGACTATATATTAGGATGATCCAAATGAGTTGGTAGATCGTCTTAGACTGTTACTAGCATCACAAGCTGTTGGTCATAGTAAACAATGAAATAATTTCAATCATAGATGAATTACATGAAGCTGATACAATTCAATAATAACTATATTAATGTGGATAAAATTAGACATTATCTTAACGACACCAGCGGTATAATTCCCGTTAAATATGCACCTAAATTGTTGGAGTTTTAATGATAAAGATGACAACATTGACACTCAGAACAAAAGAATCAAAGATGTGGCAAAAGCTGTTGAAAATCAAGATGCTATCAGTAAAATGTACATATTTGCAATATAACCTCGAGGAAATAGAAATCAAAATGAAACAACGATTAAAAATACAACTAAATTTAATGAATTTAAAACTAAAATAGATCAACGTTTGAAGTTTAATATTGGTGAAGTTAAAAAAAGATTTATGATGTGAACACATTTTTCAGTGACTCTGTACAAGAACTTAATCAAAAGATTTATAGAATAGAAAATTATCTGTGTGTTTCATTAGCAGTAGATACTTCGAAAATAGACAAACTTTATCTAAAGAATTCAATAAATAAAATAAAATGCACACAAAGAGACAAATAGTTAACGAATTACATAAACAAGCCCGAAAAAATTTTAAGTGGCGAAGAGTTGTACCGAAACACATTGATGATTTTTGCAAAATGATTTAGTTGAAATGGTATATTATTCTACTTCGACTAAAAATTATCGATATATGCTAACAGTATTCGATACATTCTCTAAATTTGCTTGGGTTGCTTCATTAAAATCGAAATATTCTAATGAAGTGTCTAAGGCAATGAAAAATATTTTCAGTAAAAGAATTGTTCCCAAAAACTTAAAAACTGATGATGGTAAAGAATTCTTCAATAATAAATTTCGTGTATTCATCCATGATACAATATCTACATATAATGGAAAGATTCAATCGAACTCTGAAGGAAATGATGTGGAATGAATTTAGTTTTAATGGTTCATACTATTAGATTGATAATTATAAAGATTTAGTTGATACTTACAATATGAAAATTCATCGTACAATTAAAATTACACCAGCTGAAGTTAATGCAACAAATTAAAAATAATACTGAATACGGTCTACAATCACTTAAAAATGTTTAAAGTCTCTAAATTCAAAGTTGGAGGTTATGCAAATATCAACATTTATCATGCAAGTATCAATATTTATTTGAAAAAGGCTACACACTAGGGAGGGTCGATTTAAAAATCGCCCAAGTGGCAAGGAAAATCGACCCTTTTAAGTGCCCCAAATCGCCGGCCTACTACACACCCAATTGGACCACAAACTTTTTTAAAGTTAAATCAGTTGAAAACACAGCAACATATATATATTGTTACGAAAATAAGATTGGGAACCACTGCGTTTATTACTTCGCTAAAATAAATAAACAAAAACTGCAAGAACAACTATACATGATGTTTATAAAAAGCCAGAATCGACAACAACAAACATTAACAAAGATAAAAATAACACAGCAAGTTTTGACATACACTGATGAGATAATTAAAAATCTTTGAGCTTATAAACGAATTCTATGCCGAATCGTTGTTTTAAAAAAATTCGGAGATTCGGAGCCACATTTTTCATACAAAGGTGGGATCAATGGGTGTGGTTTAAAAATGTATTTTAATGTTGCATACAATTAAAAGCATACTTTTGGGCATAACTGGTTACTCCAGTAGATTTCCACTACCGCCCACCGTTTACTTTAGTAAAAGTGGTAGATATAGGATCATTGGTTTGAGTACAAGTGGTGTTGATGTATATATCAGAGAATGACAAAAGTATGGTTTTGTATACTGTTAAAGATTAGTGTTAAAAATAAAACGATACACAAACGCAACATATTTAAAGCCAGCGCAAATTAAATAAATTTTCGTGAAGTGCCTGTCATACCCGCACTTATAAGTGTAGTGTTTATGAGCATGGGTATATTTATAGTTGCGCATGTGTATACTTCTACTCAAGTATACACAGAGTATACATACAGTATATTTCTGCAAAATAAAACCTTTCGAAATGGTTGTGATGCAGTTAATAAAAGTGTTTTATATTGACAACAAGCTAACATGACTAAATACATGTGTATGTGGACTATTTCCAAAACATTTTCAACAAATTTTATTTAAAAAATTAAATTGCTTGTTTTGTAAAAAAAAATAAAATAAAAACTGATAAAGTTTTGATAAAATTAACATCATTAAAAATTCATATGATAAAACAATTCTCTAATAAATATTTTAATCTTTAGAGCCGCGATATCATGATTTTGAAAATGGCAAATCATTTTTATTTTATCAAGGGATGGAATAATAAAACATAATGTAGGACACACATTCGCTTGAAGTTTTTTGAAAATTATTTCTAAGTCCTTGTAAACCTTTATTAAACCTTGGAGGACAGTATAATTAAAATTTAACATACTTCGCCTTTGAACATTATCCGCAGGATTTCATTGATCTTTGTGTAATTTTCAATAATTGACTCAAATATTGTTAAATTCGAAGTCCACCTTGTAAGACAATTGCTCTTTAAAGTTGTTGCTTATTTGCCTTTCTAAAGTATTTTACTATTTTTTGGCAAGTATTTGTAATCTCTTTTAATTCATTTTTAGACTCGAAACCATCAGAACATTTGAACAAATATGGGCCGAACAATTTAATCTTCTGAAATCTCTTATTGCACTTAAAACATTACTTCCGCGGTCTGTTGCGAACACCACATTTGATATATCAGTCACATCGAATTCTTCAAAAAGGTTGCCTTTATAGTACCTGCTGTATTAGATATAATATTCGAAATTCACTTGGAAGTGTAAAGTGGCATACAAGATATTTCTCTTCATGAAATCGTTGCTCCACATATCAATTGTAACTTCAGCCTCACCATTGGTAATAAGATTCTATATGTGTGGTTTATTTATTTTCTTTTCTCTGTGGGAATCGATTGGGTTTTTCATTTTTCTTGCGCGTGGGAAAAAGCTGTCTTAGTCAACATTTTTACCACACTTTTCACCAATTTGTAGACACTTTCAAATTAATTTACGATACCCGGAGCCTTCAACGCTATTGAAAAGACGACAGTCTTCTATAGCAAAATCCATGAATGCTTCAGCGCAAGCACTTTTTTCTTCGATATTTATTTGAATTGGTGTACTGTCATGAGGCTGTGAATGAACGCACTTATGCTTAATTAAATTTGATGTTTGCTTCTTTAAAATTTAAAAATCTTTCGGCACTCCAGTTTTTCTTAGCAAATTGTATACTCCTTCAATTATTTTCTTTAAAATTTCGTCACAGTTATCCATTATTAAAACTTGTTTTTCAAATTGCGAAATTGCACCGTAACTCCCACTAGAAATGTTCTTCCCATTAAAAAACTATGTTTTGCAAAAAATTAGGCTGCTCACATATCGGGCTGGCGTGGCTCATCCGCTCTTATGTTGCGATAAAATGACAATGCATATTCAATTTCCACATGTGTTTATTTTGAGGTTGACTAATGTAATACGCGTTACTTTTCCGAAATAAATGATAATAATATAGGGATCCGAATTCATCAAATGTATGATCTGTCGTCGGTGCCATCAATACGTGTTTCGCTTGTCCGTCCATGTTGTTTCTGTGTCAATAAATCTAAACAGTGAAATATTACAAAATAAAATATAACAATGATAAACAATTAAAGTGCATAAAAGTGAAAATGAAAAACCAATAACGGAACATATATGTATATAGATACGTATGCCAAAAGTCGCAACTCTTGACGAAACATTAGTTAATAATAAAAATTAAAAAAATAATAAAAAGAAAAATATATTTTTACAAGAACAACATAAAATTATAAACCAAAAAAAAAAAAAAACTCAACGGAACAATTTCTCAAAAGAGAATTGTGGAACATAGACAAAAATGACCAACAATCCTAACGGAACATACAATGTCAATATAAAAATAAATAAATAAGACAGGAGAACACAACATCATCAACAAGAACGAAAACAACAAAATATTAGTAACAAAAAGAATTATTGGAATGGAACAAACAACAAAACACTAACACAAAAAAATAAACACACACTTGACAATAACTAATTCGAATACGGGCAAGATTAAACATCGGCGAAATGAAGGACTGTTTGATCCATAGAGGGAAATTTAATTATGTGCCCTACCATCGGCAATAGTGCTTTCCCTTCCCATCATTATTCCTTTCCGAACCTTTGGGGGCGAACCACTTGGAGGGGTTGCAGTTGGATTATTCAGTAGTGAAGGTATAACACTGGCTGCTGAGTAATCAACCAGCAGTATCTTGTCGTACACATCCGTAGGTGGGTTGTTTGATTTTTGTTTACTTGTGATTTAATTTATATATTATTTTTTTCTTTTATTTGGTTGAATTTACGTAATTGCAGGACGCTTTCGGATTGACTTCTGCAATGTGCGTGGGCTACGGGCGAACTTTTTCTCCGTGTATGCGCACATTTGTCTCCATAGGCCATATGTTTTCGCCTTATGTGAGACCCGGGTTTCTGAAAATGCTGATCTACATTTTCATATCCCTGGGTATCACCTTCTGTCCCTTTTTAATTTTCATAGGGGTCTTGCTATGTACATTCGCAATGAAGTTGTGTACCAATGCCAGCAACCTTTTGGCATGTATGATGCGGAATTTAACTGTCTATTGGTTAAGTTCAGAATCAGGGCACATCTTTTGCACTTCGGGTTTTTTGTATAGAAACCCAAACGCGGGAAGAGAGGTTACTATATCTGGCTTCGACTCTCTTTCCGACTCAATA
This sequence comes from Wohlfahrtia magnifica, assembly GCA_023159175.1. Classification (NCBI taxonomy): domain Eukaryota; kingdom Metazoa; phylum Arthropoda; class Insecta; order Diptera; family Sarcophagidae; genus Wohlfahrtia; species Wohlfahrtia magnifica. The sequence goes on along the minus strand of JAKWBJ010000413.1, from coordinate 38,346 downwards.
TCGAGTATCCTTTCGAATTATCCGAACAGTGAAATTGTTGTTGCTGGTGATTCCAATGTTCATAATTCGTCTTGGTCACGCCATTCTTGCCGTACATCTCCAGAAGTCCATTACGTTGAGTTATTTGCCGCGCACAATCACCTTTTCCTCACTTCAAACCCTGAAAAATATGTAGTTCTTGCACCTCTCGGAAATTCGGATCATTACACAGTTTCTGCCTAATTCTCGTCCACCGCTCTTCGTAAGGTCTACCCATGGCTACGGAACGCTCTCTTTTTAACTACGAATATGCTCGTTGGGCTGAGCTCAACGATTTTTTTTGGGCATTTTAATTGGAAACTTTGTTTCCTTGACTCAAACGTCGATGCCATGGCAGAAATGGTAGTGAATATAATAAGGCTAGGGATGGATATTTTCATCCCATCCAAAAAGCTTTCGATTAAACCTGGAAACAAATCTTGGTTTAATCTTACGTGTAAATTGGCAGTGAGATCCAGAGAGGAAGCGTTCAGGAATTGACGCAATAAAAAATGTGCAAATACTGATTTCTTCGCAAAAAAGGCGAGATCTTCATGTGCCGCAGTACTTAGACGCGAAAAGGCTTTATACGAGCAGCGCCTTCGTGCTAAAGTTCTTTCTTTTCCGCGGGGAAGTAAAAACCTTTGGTTATTCGTTAAAAGGCCGCGGAACAACGCTGGTTCGATTCCTGCTCTTATAAAGAATGACCACACATTCACGAACCCAGTTGAAAAGGCAAACCTTTTGGCCGAAATGTGTACAAGTAATTCTCACTTGCTGGAGAGCGTTCAACCACTGCGCGAACTTAGAAGAGTATCAGTAAGTATGCCTAGTATATTCTTTCGAGCTCGTGCTGTTAAAAGGGTCCTTGCAAATCTCAACGTTAACAAGTCTTCTGGGCCGGATGGCATACCAGCACTGGTCCTGAAGCAGTGCTCTTCAACGCTTGCGCGTCCATTTGCTCACCCTTTCAGTGCGTCATATCGCGCCGGAAGGTTGCTAATATAACGCCAATCCCCAAAAAGGGCGAGGCTAGTAACCCTGAGAACTACCGTCCAATAGCAGTTTGTTCCGCACTCTCCAAGGTTATGGAGAGTATGATTAATCACCACCTTGTGGGATATCTGGAGTCCAACGACTTTCTTAGCGATCGTCAGTACGGTTACCGAAAGGGCCGTTCTACTGGTTGTGGCTTTGGATATCTCAAAGGTGTTTGATAGAGTTTGGCACGAGGCTCTCATTTCGAAACTTAATGCTTTTGGTGTCGGTAGTCACTTCTCTTGATTTATATCGAGTTTTCTCAGAGATCGCTCTATAAGAGTGGTTATAGATGGGGTCTCATCCGACGAGTTCAGGACTCAGCGGTACCGCAAGGCTCTGTTCTTTCTCCTACTCTTTTTCTAATATTTCTTAACGACTTTTTTCTTCTCACTTCTAATACCATCTACTCTCTTGCGGATGACAGCAACATTTGTCGCTCATATTCTTTTGATCGTAGACCGAGCCTTTTGCAGGTTGGGGTAAGAAGGATGAATATGAACGTCACACTCACAAGTGACCTGATGAAGGTCCCCGAGTGGGGTCGTGCGAAAAGGGACGATTTTAATGCACGTAAGACTCAATGTTGTTTTTTAACACACAGGCGTGGTGGTGTGCTGTCATCTGTGTCAATGGGTAATGTGGATATTGAGGAATCAGATGCTCTTGATGTTCTGGGCATGAGAATTCACTGTGACGTTCGTTGGAATGATCACATATTTCAAGTGTCGAAAGAAGCATTCAAGTGCCTTGTTTTTTTGAGACGGTGCAAGAAATACTTCACCCCATCTGATCTCCTTAATATTTACAAGACCTAAATCCGTCCCAAAATGGAATAAAACTCTCATGTATGGGCCGGTGCTTCAAAGTCTATTTTGGAGCTTCTCGACCGCGTACAGAAGAGGGCAAAGATGCTCATCAATGGCGGTAGGGTAGCCAACTCTATCGATTCATTGGAGCACCGTCGCAGTGTGGCGTGTGTTTCATTGTTCTATCGGTACTATAACGGAATGTGTTCTAACGAAATTAAGGAATTAATTCCCAAAAATCATATACTTTTACGTAGTACTCGTATTTCTCGTAGAACGCATCCCTTTGTAGTTGACTGTCTAGCAAATCGCACAACGCATTAGAGGGAGAATTCGTTCTTTGGTCGCACTGTTCGGTTGTGAAATAATCTTCCAGCGAAAGTATTTCCTGCCACCTACGACATGAGTAAATTTAAATCTAACGTCCAGAAACACTACTCCCTCTGTCCTCCTTCCAATAACCTATTTTCGTAGTACCAGCACAATGCACTGTATGAGTAGGGGCCATCCCCTGGGTGCTGGTCTTAAAAAAAAAAAAAATTGATCAGAGGCGGCCCAAAGGGGGGACTATTTATTTACCCGTCGCATCAAATGGTAAACTTTTCTAATTGTTTAAAGAATTCTCGAAATATTGATTTATTCGTTCACTCGTAAATACTGTCGTAACCTTTTTATTATTTAACCACAAAGGTACTAAATCGAAGTCCAGCACATAGTTAAAAAATGTAAATATTAACAATTCTGGCAACTCCGGACTGCGAAAGTATTTTTCTAAGCTATATAAAAAGGGAACTCCCCAGTTTTTTATTCTTTAACATTAATCAAATGTGTGTTAGAAACTGATGTTAACAGTGAAAAATGAAGTAAAAAGTAAATATTACTTTCGAAGTTGTATCAAAGTTAAAGTTTAAAGATTAAAATTAAATTTATTTGTGGCTAAATAGCAAAAAAAGTTTAAATTAAAGCAAAATGAGTAGAAGAGGACAAGAAAAGTTATATCTTCTTGATCATGATGTGAGCCATATTATCGGTGTCAAATTACCTTCCAATGCGCAAGTTTTGCGAATATTATTCTGTAATATGCGAAAAGTAAAATTATATTTTGGGGCAAGCGCATCTCTTGTGGCAAGAGAAATAGAAATTTTGTGGAATAAGGCTAGAATTCCAACAAGAGCATTTGACAAATGCGTTTCAAAAGTGGAAAGTTTATACTTCGAATGGAAGAAATTGCAGAAGAATTGCAAGCGCCGAACATTATTGCAAGAAAACCGCGGGAAGGAACTCCCAAAGAAGTTTGACGGTCTATATGATGTTGCTCACGCTAATGCATTAGATATGGTAAATATGGAAGAAGACAAATTATTTTTGATGAATCAAAGAAAAAAAGGAAAACCTGGTTCAATATTGGACAGTGAACGGGTTTTAGCAAAAAAAAAGAGAAACGTTTTCGCGAAGAGAAGAAACAAAATTTTAAAGAGATACATAAATCCATTTTGGAGGGAAAGTATGTAAAAGTGTCATTATCAGGCATGTTCTGGCTTTCAAATGAACTTAAAATTGTCGAATTTGTCAAAGTATTGTTTGTTTTTAAAATTAAACATCAACTTTTTTTTATAGATGAGTACGAAATTCTAGATTTTGAATCAAAGGATAAGGAACGGATAAGAATTGGACGATAATGATTCAGATGGAACGCAAGAATCGAAAGATGAGCCAGCTGCAGACAAAAAGAGGGGAATATCACTTTATAAAACCGAAACTAGTGTCAGGTTTAGACAAATGTAAAATAAGCGATCGCAATGCAGTGCGAGATCTTATAGCAACCGCTCGAGCTTTGAAACATGACGTTAGCGATTTAGTGATAAACACAACATCTATCCGCCGATGTCGTAAAATGATTCCATATCAAAAAAATCAATAAATTCGTGATGTATTTAAAAACAAATAAATATCAACATTAACTGTTTTTTGGGATGGTCAAATTGTGCCATCATTATTGGGTAGAGAAAAAGTGGACCGTTTACCAGAAGTAATCTCATTTATTGAAAATGATCAGTTACTTGGAATTCCAGCAATTTCTATCGGCACGGGAAAGAAACAGGCCACAGCTATTTCTAATTTGCTGAAAGAATGGGATTAAGAAGAAGAGGTGCAGGCTCTATACTGCGATACTACAGCAACCAATTTATGACGTAAGCAGGGTGCATGCGTTAATTTGGAGCAAATATCGGAAAAAGAACTTTTGTATTTCTCTTGCCGTCATCATATCTGTGAAATTCTTTTGAGGAGCGTTTTTGATGACAAAATGAAAAAATCTTCTTTCCCCAGTGTACAAATATTCAACAAATTTAGAGAAGAGTGGGCAGAAATAAAAAAGTCTCTTAAATCTGGAATGGAAGATGTTACATGTACAACATACTAGGCGATATGAAAGATATATGTAGTTAAGTTTGCTTTCAGTACCCTGAAAGAAAGGCAAATTTATATGTTTATGGTCTGGTGGATGAAAATATAAGTAAAAAAATTATTATAGAAAGTTTGCAACCATTTGTGGTACATATCACTTATCAAGCTGTAGGTTTGGCCTTCTTTGATGAACAAATATCTAATAAATCAAGAAAAATTATGGTGGCTGTTTTACATAAGCCCAATAAAACTGACAACAAAAAGTTTAGCATTCTCCCTCCTAACATAAGCCAGTTCATGTGTAAAAATATTGAGAATTTTCTTACAGAAAAGACTTTAAATTTCTTCAAAAGGTTTTCTACTTCAACGGACTTTTTAAAGAAAGATCCAGAAGAATGGCATACCGACAGTGGTTACAATGCAGGCTTGGATATTATAAATGACACTGCAGAACGGGCGGTAAAGATGATTGAGGAGTTTAATCAAGTGAACAGTTGCAGATTATAGAAAAAAAATACCCTCATTCGACCAAATCCACCCCAAACAATTAATATGTAAATAATTAAAATGTAAAATAATAAATTAGTATAAAACAAAAATCTAATTAATTGTAAACAAATTTTATAAGTATTTTTTTCCAAACTTATTTTTTAAAACGTATGAAAAAACAAAATTTTTCTGTATTTGATACGTATATCTAAAACAAATGTTAATAAAAATGTTATTTGTGTTAATTTAGCCTTTAAATTTTTTGTAAAAATTATCAAGCTTGGGGGATTAATGTTATTTTTGCAGAATTATTTAGAAAATAATTGTAGTGTGACATATTTTTATGGACTTTGTTTTAAAACACATTGGTTAACTGTACCACTTAAAAATAGACAAATTTATTTGGATGGTTTTGCACATAAATACCATTTGTATTGATTTTGTTGATATTGGGCATACATAAATAATTTAAGGGCGAATGATCCACGCCTTTTCGTTATGTAATCTGAACAATTTTCTCCGAAGCTTATTTTTGCAATGTGAAGAGCATTTTGAGAGGGAGTTACAACCCCATACAGGTAAGGCGCACCCCAGTGTACATACATATATAAATATTTTTCAAGGACAAACACGAAATTTTTTATTGTTATATACCAAAATTGCACTTATACAGTATTAATAAAATTAAATGAACTGAATTTGAATTAATTGGTACTTAATTAATTATAAAAATTATCTCACAAGTTTTGGGCTATATTATTGCGGGTTATGTTTGCTTGTTTATTGTATTGTCTACGTTAACTTCCTGAGTAACAGAAAACCTTTCTCTAGTATTATTCTCTTCTAGTATTCTTAGAGGTTGTTCGATTTTATAAAAACATCATATATATTGTAGAGCGCTAAAAATATTTATTTTGACCACCTGTATGATATAAGCCCACAAACGACTTCGATAGACATCTGAACATGCTTAAAAAGAAATTGTTGTACATTGCATAGCAATGAAAAAGGCATTGCCCACTCCCTGCCAAAGTTTTTACATTTATAGATCAAGTGGGCACGAAAGGCTAATTCTTGTCACAATATCATGAACAATATTTTTACATAATTCGGATTTTAGGTTACGTTTTAGAACTAAAAGCAGCAGTTCAATAACTAATTATTGTATCATTTGGTTTATGAAAGCTGACTTCTAAAGCGTTAGTCCGTAACGGATATCTTAAATTACGCTAGCTTTTACCATGGAGCGGACAGAAAATTAGCTACCCAACGAGCCGCTCCAAAGTATTAGAAAGTACTCATTAAAATACTCTCAGAAACAGAAAATCAATATTCGTAAACTGCATATCACGCTAAAGTACATTAGCCGATTCATTAAAACAGACAGTGGGGTATTTAAAGTCGAAAGTGAGAATCAATTCCGGTAGTCTTGACTTGTGGCACTTGTAACCATAAAATGAAAAATGCTGACAAAACAAAATAGTTTAAATTAAATAAGAAAGTTTTCATGATGATTATTCATTATTTCATTTCATATCATATTCATTGTAGTTATGAATTAGAAGCCTTTTCATCATATCAACATTTATTTAATGTTTTGCAAAAATTTACCTAAAATTTTTGAAGTCTTTATATTGAGCTTCCTGCACCCCTTCTGACGACTGATATACTGGTAACAAGGCATAACTTATTAATAGAGGACCATGAAATACATATTTCAAGGCAGTTGGAGGGATTTTCTAAGAGGGTTACATTTTCACAATATATTTAGTGGTATTAAAAGCTAACTTCCGAACAACGTCAATATTAATTTTAAGCCCAATTGAATCAGTAACTATAATCATTACCTTAAATAATTTAATCAAGTTCTCGTAATGTATAAAAGAACAAAAAACGATCACACGTGTAGAGCTACGGTCGTCAAATACATATACCGATTTTTTCGTCAAATATTGGACAAATGTGACCGTAGCTTAACAAAAGAAATAATATACCATACAATGTACAACGTTATTTGTACTTACATAGTTTCATCCTCTAACTGGATGCCTATAAAAATCAATCAATTTATTTTTTAAAGTGCAAATATGAGCGGGATTTTTTGTCTTTATCAGTACTTGTTGGAATGTTCATATTTTTAGGAAGAAAAAGAAACTTCGTTTAATATTGCCTTACACACTACTTTAAGTCCACATATTTCCCAAAATTCGTCTATTTTTACTCTTTTGAACAAACAACACAAAAAATGTATACACGGACTAAACAAAAAAACAAAAAAACTCTAAATCGCACAGTGGTATTTTGAAGACAAAGAGAATCCATAATTTGTAATATATTGTCTTAGAAACAAACTATTGAAATCACGTAAATATTCTTAAACGAACACTGATGAAAATTTACTTGCAGAAAAGTCGCTTATGTGTGAAATATATTTCCACTGATGACATTTTATTACTGATTTTATTGAAATTCAGCACCTTATCAATTAAAAAATAATTGTATAAATTGCATATGTAGTGGATATAAGCCATTTAAAATGGCCTTACAAAATTAAGTTTTCAATGGTAAGAAAGAAGTTAGCTCCGGCTACCTCTGTCTTCTTACTGGTACCCAATGAAGGATGAGATTCTATTCTTTGGAATTCACTATCATTGAACAAACTTATAATTTTTAGGAGAAGATATGAAAATTTTATGCGAAAAAAAGAATTTGGATTTGATGGGTGGTGGGCGATGGGCGATGGGCGATGGGCTTGATCGATTTTGATGAAACTTAGCAAGCATTTTGTTTTTATTTTAGAAGAGACACGTAACAAATTTAAAGACTTTTGCTTTGATAGCAAAAATATTATGAGAAAAAAACGATTTGGTTATATCGGCGGTTAAGCAATGGGCTTGGCCAATTTTTATAAAACTTTGCATGCATCTTTTGCTAACTTTGGAAAGAATACACACAAAACTTTAAGGCTTTTTAGGCTTTTGCAAACTTCATTTGCTCTGGAAAAATGGGTCTCTGGTACTTCTGATATGGACTCTCTGGATTACAAATTGTAAAACGTTTTAGTACAGAATATTATTTTTTACAGTATTTCTATATATGTTTATATTTTTTCCCATTATCACCTCTTGGGAGAATATGGCTTCCACAAAGCATAACAATAACTTTGTCTTGTTTCAGTTTCTTAATCAGCTTGCGTTATACATCTAAACAAGTGATTGTTCTACTGCAGCAAGTGCCAGGATCATGATGCTTCCATTTGTCGTTACCTAGAAACACCTAGAAACGTTGCCTGAACTTTCTATGATGTTCATAGTTGCTATCCTTTAATCTATTTTTGATATGTATGTATATAGATGTAGATTGTACATAAGGGCGGGTCGATTTAAAAATCGCCCAAGGGACAAGGAAATTCGTATTCTAGGGATCAAAATAAGAAACCTTGCCCAAGGAACCATATCTCTAAAATGAATTTTGATGTTCGTTATTTTGACCCAAAAGCAAAATTTTGAAAAATCCCACTTTGACCCATTTAAAATGCCCAATTGAGTATATATGTATGAGCGACCCCCACTAACTTTGGAGGGCCGACCCACCCATGCTAGTGGCATACCCCCTGGAACCTCCCTAGGTCGATCTCCATACAAAAATTTCAAAAAATCACCATTTTTAGCACTTTACATGAAACAATCAGCGAAATGGCTATGTTTGTTTTGTTTTGGAGTTTATTTTTTTAATACGACTAATGAATAGAAAAGAAACTAAAAAAAATTATTGTTTGAAATCTTTTTTGCTCTCAAGTCTGTGCAATTTTGCACGGCTCTCTGATGTCGTCGTGTACAGCGTCTACATTTTCTGGTATAACTCGCTTGGAAACGTTAGCTAGCAATTAAACATATCGTTCCGTTTTTTGTATATGTGACGGAATGCTTAGATTATTAAGCGATGGATCATCTTGATTTAAATATTCTTTCAATGTATCGTACGGAATGCTTCACATGAATGATGGTTCAAATACGTTATTTATATAATTAAAATTGATCATTTCCGTGTAATATGTGAAATGAAAGCTTATATCTGGTTTGTTATAAGCTCTAAGTTCCGTTGGATCTACAACATCGGTTCGATAGTGTAAAATTTTCTTTATAGCACAGTCTCACTTTTCTTTGCTGTCATCAAACAATATTGATAGCAGGATATTTTCCAAATGCGCATAATATAATTATCTTTAATTACTTGACGATACTGCGTAAGGGAGATTGTAGAAACCATGACTAACTTGAAACTAACGAACATGAAATAAATACACTACTGCACACGACAGAGCTGCATTACTTGATATTGAAGTACATTGGCACATAACAATTAATTATAAATTCAACCAGAATCCGTAAATTTTCGGATGGATTTTTCGTTGTCACATATAACCGTAATAATCTAGCGGCCTTTGTGAGCAAGCGAGAATGTAAATTTTCCCTGGTTTGATGTTACCCAGATCCACGAAACTACGCAGCTAGAAATTGAATGGGCAATTTTTTAAATTTGGGGATTTCCCACATTTTTATTGCCCCATATTTCTGTAGGGAATTTTTTGCTTTTGATCTTCCATGTAAGTATGTACTCGTATATGAAAATTTTTGGAAATTTGTCATAAGTGAAGATCGTAAATATTCTTTTTAAGCGTTTGTATATGTGCCTTTGAACATATATTTTAATTACAACAATGTTTTTAAATTAGCAACCGAGATGGATAACTTTGAGGTACTATTTTTACTTGAGCGAACGTGCTTAAAAAGAACAAAAAAAAAGTTTTCCTATAAATCATTCACTACTCAAGTATCAGATAAGTTGATTGGAATTTGGGGAAAAACTTGGTATAGAAATAATGCCGAAAAATAATGTATTGATTAAATTGAATAGATTGCTCAACATATATCAAGTTTGTAAAATCTCGGAAAAAATTTTTTTACATTGGAAAATGTAAATGTGATTTGAAGGCATCTGTATGTACATGCGGATTGGTTCCAGAATGCCTCAAAAAGTTTTATCACGATCAGCATAATCAGAAAAGACTATCAGTCGATGCATTTGTGATAGAAAATGAAGAGCAAGAAACAACGGTTATGTCATCAATGCCAACAATGCATCCCGATGATTCAACATACGTACCGCCATCGATTGAAGAAGATATGGATAGAAGCAATGGTTCACAATACACAAAAAGATACGATTGTTTTAACTTTACCTTGATGTGTGACATATTTGGAGTGCCTGATAGAGTAGCATCAGCTCTTTTCCAAGATTTCGAAATGAAAGATCGGCATGGCGAACCTCTCACCATCAGGGTTGCCAGATTAAATTTGTAGAAAATCGTAATTTTTCCGATAAATTTTAAAAATATCGTCATTTCAGTTTCGGAAAACGTCAAAGAAATCGTTTTTGTATATAGTAACTATATAGTACATATAATAAATTACACATTTTTAATGCGAGCTGGAAGGTACCTCCAAAAGAGTACCCCATTTGCCAAATCGATTAACTCCACTTTTAAGATTTTATTAGATAGTAATGTGAAATACTATATGTAGTTTAATTCCTTACACAATTTGGTTCTTCTTTTGTTAAAAAATTCGTATATTATTCTTGTATAATTCTGTAAGTTTTTGTTGAGGTTATTTGGCAACCATATAGAAAGGTTCAATATTCTGTTCGCATTTTTTCTTGTTACACCCCAACAAAATTTTTACCACATAATCCTCGATCCGAGACCACATACAATGTCTGTAGACAATTCCTATTTACATTTACCCAGTGATGGCCTAGGCCGTCAAATGGGTCCAATGGAACAGACATTGTAAGCGAAAGTTGGATGGAACGATACAGACATTGTACTGTAAGCGAAGGATGGATGGGTCCAATACTACAGTCATTGTAAGTGAAAGCTGGATGTTTCCCATGCTACAGACGTTGTAAGTGAAAGATGAAAGAGTTTTAATTGTCAATTTTTTTTTTTTCATTTTATTTATTTATCGCAAATTCAATAATGAAAATCCAGTTTATAGGCCATTATCGCTTCCATATAGACTGCTCCATACACCCAAAAAAAACAAACAAAATTTATAATAGAAACTACAATAACAATGTTTTTTTTTTTCTCCGTCACTCCTCTAGGGAGCATATTGGCTTTCCACAGAGCATCTCTTGCTTTGTTTCAGTTTCTTCAATCAATTTGATAGTTCAGGCTAAGTAGATGATTCATCCGCTGTAGCTTCCTCCATATGATTCGTTTTTTTTTTTTTTTTTTTGTTTTGTGTAGTGGCGAAGATCCTTGCTAATTTAATTGGTGGTGTTTTTTACTTTAGCATTGTAATTTTTTCCCAGTAGGTGGCGTCTTTTCCCCGATCATTCGCTTGATGTTTTTCATCATCGCCAGAGGTATGCGAAAAGGGTCGTCAATAACAATGTAATGCATTATAAACCCATCTGGATCGGATGCTAGTGCGATGGCGTTTTACTTCTAATGTACATTTAATTTTACAATGTATTTCGAATGAGACTCATCCAAATCGGATGCTAGTTGTATATGCTTAATTATTTTATTTAAATTTTTCCTATTGACATAATAGTATACAATTAGATGTGTTTCATTTGTAATAACCTTCGTCCAGCTGGGTCATTATGTCGTCAGCTTCGGCTACTAATTCAACTACTTCATTCTGTTCCAGACCTTACTTTTTATTAACATTAAGCTCAAGCAAAAATCAGAAGAAGTAAGCTAGTTGTCTCAACTACAAAGAGTTATTAATAATTTTAGAGCTGCCAGTTGTCCATATATCAAAAATCGTAATTTTGCAAAATTTTGTTAAAAAATCGTCAAAATGATGATTAATCGTCAAATCTGGCAGCTATGCTCATCATGGATACATCGAAAGTTCGCAGAGAAAAAGACAAATGCAGACGAGAAGTGCTTCTCAAACGGTTAGACGATACCAAATTGTTAGTGTTTTCATTCGAAGGTAGAAAAGATTATACTGTAACGAGAGATAAAATTTTTATTTATTTATTTAGAAGTATTCATAATACTTTAAACATCATTAAAATTAAGTTATTGTACTAAATAAGATTTATCTCATGATTTCTTAGAAATTGAACAATATTTCTTTTATACGTATTAAATATTGTTCCTATTTTTACAAATTCCGGTGGCATGTTGTAAAGTTTAAGTCCATTGAAAAAAGTGACCTCTGCATGGATGTTGTTGTTGTTGCCATTGGTAAACGGATATCTTCATAGTTTCGCATATCCAATATGTTCGGTTAGATAACTAGGCGCTTCTTCCATTTTCATTTTTTGAATAAATTGTAGGATGTTAAGGATTAGTCTCTATTAGATATGTAACCATTTTAGTGTGTCCAACATAAGTTGAATTGGAGTGTATCTATTATATTTCAGTATTGATCTCATGGCCCTATTTCGCAGTCTTTCTATATGTGTTGTCGAGCAGCAGGTATATAAAATTGTAGATCCGAGTTCAAAGTGAGGTTTTATCATTGTATTATATATATTGATTGCGGTTATCATTAATATTTTATTTCTAATCCGTTTTAAGGATCCAATTTTTTTTACCAATTTTCTTACACATATAATAAGTTTCAATCATTTCTCAATTATAAATCCGAGGTATTTTATTTTATTAACTTTTTCTATTGTCTCATTATTAATTTTAATTATTGAATCAGCGTCCATGTTAATTTCAAGTAGCTTGGTTTCTTTTCATTTAGCTTTAGTTTATTCATCTTTAGCCAATAATTTATGTTGTTTATGTCGTGTAGTAGATATTGTTTATAGTGCTCATCTGTTTCTCCTTCCGCATATATTAGGGTGTCATCTGCATAAAGTATAATTTTACATCTTTTGAGTACGTGTGGTATATGATTTATGTAAATTATAAACAGCAATACGCCCAATATAAAGCCCTGAGATACACAAAATTCTTTATTCACTTCATCAGATTTTGTACCATTTACCTTTGTTATTTGCTTTCTATTTGTAAGGTATGATCTAAGCCACTTAAGTTCATTTTTCCTAATGTCATACATATTTAATTTTTGAATAAGTATTTCCCTGTCAATTGTTTCAAATGCTCTTTTGAAATCTAAAAATATTGCCATTATTTTTTCCTTCTGCGCAGATAAATCGAAGTTTCGTGCCTGTACTAGAACATTCGAAACTAATAATGAAATACTATAAAAAGATGGCGCATTGCGGTTGGTGAGTTAGTTATCATTTGGCTGTCAATAAATAAAGCGAAAATTATATAAATATATTAAATTATTGAATATCAATTTGTTGTATTAAGACAAAGTGGATAAAAGTTATAGTGGAATAAATAAAATTGAAACAACAACAAACGTGGAGTTTATTTTATGTTGACGAAATTTAAACGAACTCAAACGTTTTAAAAAGGTTAAACGTAAATAATACGATAATATTGGATTCTGAGACACCAATATAATTTTTATGTCATTTTCAATTCTGATTCTGATAACAATCAGATTCTGTAACATCTCTGAATAATAATGATAAAGACGCATCGTTGGGGAAAAAATTATATTTTTTAATTTAATAATAAAAAGAACTATTTTCCAAATTACGCGCACTAACGCTGTACATACCATCTACCTATACATGTTTGGAAACTAATCAATATTGCAGTTTTTGGTTATTTCTAATCCAATTTTATTTTATTTTTTTGTATGTGTACATGTGTACTCTTTTCCTACTTTGGTTATTTTTTTTCTTAAAGCATTACAAAATTTACTTTTACGTTAAATGGTTGGTTGGAGTAATATATATTTTTTCTTTTTAAATTAGGGAAAACAAGGATTGTTTTATATAACAATTAAAGAACTTGTAAAAATAAAATTCGAAATTCACTTGATAAGAAACACAAAAAGCACTTTATTTGCTTACAATTTTTGTAATCTGTGACTGCACCCTAATTTTCCGGAATTATGGAAAGAGTAATTTTTACAAAACGATTGAATGAAAAGCTATAAGCGTTAATTAGTATCTAATTCCTAGTGAGTGGAGATTATTGAAAATAGGAACGGAGGCAAGCAGTCCATTTGCCCTTTTTGCTATCATGCAGGTTTTAGTCAAAAGTTTTCTGTTGAACTTATAACTTGTGGTCGAAATTGTGTTGAGTCGATAGCCAAAAATGAGATATTAGCCAGAAGCTTTAAAATATTTTTAAAATTTGTGTCACTTATTCAGAGAGTTCACAAATCCATAATATTAGAAACGTGCATACTTCTAAAACTATGTTGAAGCCAGATATCATGATGACCAATTTGATTTTTTTGTAGAAAAATCTCATATCTCTCAGATATTATTTTGTATGTATGACTCATCAATTTCTACTAATTCTGTAATTCTTCGGTGTTCTGTTCTCCCAAAACAGTTTGTAATACTTATTTTCGAAAGACTTAGATCTTTATTAGAGTCAGATGCTTGTGAGTTTAGTAAAATTAAGTGCTTTGGGAAAAACAACAAAAAATTGTTTTTCAAAATCTCAAATTTTAATTCGATAATTCGATTAAACTGTATAACTTAGATTTTTCAAACTTAGTCATATCGTAAAAATATAATACAAATTAAGCAAAAAAATTTACAGGGCAAACACTAAAGACATCAAAAAGCTGTCAAAAAACAACTATGCCACTTTGATCTGTAAAAGATTTAATTATGCATTGCGTCACAAAATTTTGATGTTGAATTCACTTTGACACAGTTGGTCTCTAAGGGTTTAGCGCATTTACTTCTAAACTTTATTTGGCTAAAGGAGTTCCATATTGTTACTTTTTAACCTTTTTTAAAACGTTTGAGTTCTTTCAAATTACGTAAAATAAAATAAACGAAGTGAATTTGTTATTTCATACAGTGTCATTTACAAATTATTTATAAAACAATGTCGAACTTATTTAACTCCAAATACAAAAATTTATTTAACACTTTTACCACGACTTTGGTTGCTAAATTATTGCTGACTTGACTAAGAAAAATGCCACAGCTTATATAGTTCACTACCAATGTCTTTGAATGTTCTAGTACATTCTACAACCTATTATTCGGTTGCTGTTAATTCAAATGCAAACATTAAGTACATATCTGAAGCATAGTTGTGTCGCCAGTACTGTTCAAATAGATAAGTTGATTATGAAATTCTTAACTTCTTCAACTTTTTATCATTATTCTCTTAAATGACCCTGGATCAATTAATTTAAGGCTATATAATAGACAAAAATTATAAACAGTTCATACAGCTTTAGAATACTTTAAGTGTAGACTGTAATATACTTAATAAAACAAAACCAAAATATTTTATAAATGAAAAATGTTTGAATGTAGAAAATTTTGTTAATGTATTTGATAGGAAATTTGCATTAGAAAAAAATTATGTAATAAGAAACACGCATTAAAAGTTTATTGTCTTAAAATTAATTTTCAAATACAAATACATTTAAATAAAAATAATTTTATTAATACTAATAAAAAATAAAAATAATAAATTAAATAATTGTTTAAATAAAATTAGTCAAGAGCACTAAAAATAATTGATACAACCGTGGCATATGTAACACGGTGTTATGATTGTTAAATAAAAACGTTTTAAAAGTTTCGTTTTTTATTTAACAGAAAAAATTATATATTGCAAATTGAATATATTGAATTTATTTATTTTTTATTAAATTTATTGAACAAAACTAATTTTACGATTTATTAATTGGTGGTCAGAAGACTAGATGACTTACTGCCTCCGAATGGCGGAGGCCAATATGGGTAACAGACCTACGTTTCTTAACGCATTACTATCGGAAGTATAGGATATCACGTAGTGTGACATATATACGTCCAATCTTAAAATGGACTGTCATTTGTCGGACGAAGTATCTCTATCCGATCATATGTATATTAGATTCGCTTTGGTGAAAGTTGCTAGGACCAGTTATAATCCAGTGTTCTCAAGGAAGGTAGACTGGTCCTTTTTCAGAGAGAACATGACAAGGGGAGCTGAGTGGCTGACTTACTCTGTGGATTCCATTGGCGAACTTGATCTGGCAGCAATTCAACTTCAGTCAACTATAAAATCTTTTCAGATGTAAGCATGCGTCATAGTGAACACTGCCAAATGTAGCGTTTCATGGTGGATTAGTAGGACTTTCAATAAGGACAAGCACACTGGCGATTGGCAAACTTATAGAGCTAGCCTCATGGAGTACATTAGGGAAATTAGAAGGTCTAAGAAGGATACATGGAGGAAATATTGTCAGTCCATTGCAGATTTTGCGGCTTTAGCCCGACTTCAAAAGTTCCTTGTAATAGTTAATTCTAACGGTATTGGGTCCCTATTTACTAAAAATGAAGCCTACACTAGATATACAAGTGAGACTCACTTACCTGATTATCGAACGGTTGCACATGTACATGAATTTCGGGGTATTCACGTCTCTTCACGCGCCACCAGAAGTGTCAACAGTCTTATGGATACAATATTCACCACGAACAAGGTTTTGTGGCGATCGACTTTCTCAAGCCTTACAAAGCTCTTTTGGAAAAGAGCTCTGACATAATCCTATCAAGATTGTTAGTGATTTTTAAGGCCAGCTTTGGTTTGGGTTATGTCCCACAAGCGTGGCGAGAGGTCAATGCTATCTTTATTCAGAGGGCAGGTAGGCCTACTGATTTTCTCAAGTCATATAGACCTATCAGTGTTTCATCCTTTCTTTTGAAGACGATGGAAAGACTGATTCATGTATATATAAGGGAGAGGGTACCTTGTAGAATTACCTCTTCATCCGAGTCAGTTCGCGTAGGGTGGGATCCACTGAGGATACCCTTTTGTCTCTTCTGGGCAGTATTTAAAGACATTCTCTGATAGGGAAGGGTGCCCTCAGGGTGGAGTACTTTTTCCATTTTTATGGACGGTAGTAGTTAACGGCTTGCTCACTACGTTATCATATAGAGGTGTCAGTGTAATTGCTTATGCCTTCCTGAGTGCACCAACTTAACACCTGGCCAACAGCGACCTTGGAAGCCTTGATTGACATGTTCGGCGATAAATTTAGGTCCTGGATGTTATGCCTTTGAGTCTGTGTTTTGTCAGAACATTTAGAGTTAAATTCCCACACCGGGATTGTTGGTTCAATGGGACTTCAGCTCGCAGTGAGTTTGATCTAAAGTGGTATAACGATGGCTGAAAATGAATAGCCGTGTTGGCGCTGGTGTTCACGGACCTAAGGGCGATTTGTCGATCCCACTGGGAAGATCACTTAGTGGCTTCCAGTCTGAGATCATGGCCATTGCTATATGTACGGAAATCATCCTGAACAGTGGGCTCAATTATAAGGCCATTAATATGTTCTCTAACCGTCAAGCTGTCTTAAGGGCACTTGGTTCGAATCGTATGACATCTAAACAGGTCAAATATTGCTACGATACGTTGCAAAAGCTTTCGCTTGGAAATAAGGTCCAGTTGTCTTGGGTACCATGACACCTTGGAATAAATGGTGATGAAAGGGTTCCATGACACCCTAAATCGGTCCGGAACCTTGCTGTGCAGAACCACTTAATACCGTCCTCAATGTAATCAATGATCGGAAATTTTCCGGCTGCTTGGAACACTGGAATGCTCAAGGGGATTTCGCCACTCCAGGACGACTACAGTCCGTAATTTGGGCGTCGCTTTGAGATTCTTAAGTATGGCAGGCCGGAATTGAAACTCCTAACGAATTTTCTTATGGACCATTGTATACTGAGAGCGCATCTGAAGAAGATGCCGGTCACAGATGTGGATCTTTGTAGACTG
Organism: Wohlfahrtia magnifica; assembly: GCA_023159175.1. Taxonomy (NCBI): domain Eukaryota; kingdom Metazoa; phylum Arthropoda; class Insecta; order Diptera; family Sarcophagidae; genus Wohlfahrtia; species Wohlfahrtia magnifica. Next base: position 20,721 of record JAKWBJ010000413.1, on the reverse strand, counting down.
TGACTAAGATGACGCAAATGAAATTGAAGATGATACACTAAATGAGTTTAATTATAGAAATTCGGTCCTTAGCTTAGACTGCTCCTTTATAAAGATATCTTAAAACCAACCTGGTGTTACGGAGTACAGTTATGGGTCACATTAAAAATAAACTATTGCGACTGATAACAAATCGTCACCTAACGGCGCTAGCTAACAAAAAACTTAATATCGACTTTTTTTTATTAATTCTGATATACTCCATCTACACGAAGGTCCATAAATAAATTTTGATTTCTCCGACTAAAATTTAAAATAAAAAATTTTATTATCAAAAAAACAATAGGCCGAATCTACAAAATCGATTACAGTAAACCCTTGATAGTCTAAACTTCGCTAATCCGGACATTATTTTTCATTCCATTTTGTACTCCATAATTCGGATTGATTGCAGTTTTATGATCCGTATTGCTTTTAAAATATTTTGTAAAGTTAATCTCTATTAATTGTTACTCCAAAAGGATATTTTTTTTATTTATTTAATAGATTCATATACAAATAAATATGTTTACAAAAATTTTAATTCAAAAGTATGTATGGTCTATAACTGGCATAACAAATTTAAGTAATGTGATATAATACATATACATTGTATTTACAGGAAAATTTTTCACGGTTAAGTATAATGTTAATAACAATAATAGTTTAATATGAGTTTCATATTGAAATTAAGCGAATTCATTTAATATTAATTTACTATACTTAAAGCAAGATGCTAAGTAAACCAAGTTGACAAGTAAACCAAAATTACAAGCATCACCACTGAGAATATCTAATACTTCAGAAAGATTAATTTATTTTTTCTTGAAAGATTTAAATCTGATACCATTAACAACAAGATAAACGCCAATACAATGCAAAGTATTTTCTGTAGCATCTAAGTTACAAAGAGTACATATACCAACGGATGTACTTCTGAAAGATCTAGCATTTATATCCAGCACTTGATCAGAGAGTTGTAGAATTTATTGGTAGCACTGAATATTTCAACTGTGAGTAAAGGTCATGGAATAGAGAGCTACTTGCATCAGAAGTTAAAATCTTTCATGCAATTTAAAGAGGTGTAAAATTGATTTGCAGTATTTATTAAGGGGTACTGAGTTATTTTATGGAAAAAGCCTATTTGAGTACACAAATTTGTCCAGTCCTCTGGCCAAAATGTGTGTTTTGCAATTATCATTTCTGCAAGCTTCCGAGGCAGTGTGTTGTAAGGCTTGTTAAGGACTTTCCTAATATAATTAAAGAGTAATTTAAGAGTATCCAGGTATAGTGAATTCACGCCAGTTTCTAAAAGGATCATATAGTTCAGTGTGTTGCTAGGCAGCATTAGCATCTTCTTAATGAAAAATCTAATAATTTTTTCAACCGCATCATGTTTTTTGTATCCCCATACTTGCTCACAGTAATATATAATAGAACGAGCAGCAGTGTTAAATATTTTAAGTTTATTTTTAATAGATATTTTTGTGTTGTTTATATATTTAGACTAAGAAGAAGAAATTCCCATTTTTGACGTTGTAAGTTTATTTTTAAAATGTTTATTAAATGATAAATTGTAGGTTAGATCAATCCCAAGATATTTGTATGAGTTAACAATTTCAAGTTCTTCTTCTCCATACATGCACTTTAAATTTTTTGGTAGTTTTATGCCAACACGAAAAACCATTACCTTTGATTCTGCAATATTCATCTTTAAGTGCCATAATTTACAATACACGTATGGTACATCAATCATCATTCGGAGGTCAAGAGTTATACCCATCGGGGGAGCATCAGCTAAATCATTCAAATATAAGGGAAACAAAATTAGAATTAATATACAACTTTGTTTTACTCCAAGGTCCAGCTTAAAGAATTTTGAAAATGAGTTACCAAACAAAATCTGACTGGCGGTATTATCATATGAGCTTTGTAGTATTCGTGTTATTTTTGACGACAATCCAATTTTTGACAACTTATAAATCAGTGAATTTCTAGGGATTGAATCAAAGCGCATGTGAAGTCCACAAAGAATGCATACGTATTTTTACCATTTATTATATTTATATGAACAATATTTATTAAATCAAAAACGTTATCAACAGTTGAATATTGCTTTAGAAATCCGGCTTGGAACACATTTAAGATATTTTTTCCATTAGTCTAATTAGTAATACGATTCATCAGCATGTTGTTAAAAATCTTATAAAGAACACCTATTAAAGACAGGTCACGACAATTTGAAGGGCAGTTTGCATCAGCTTTTTTTCAGTATGGGAATAAGGATCACAGATATGTTCGTTAAGAAATATTACAATAAGTACATATAGCACATCTTTACAAAAATTAATTATAAAATTCGTAGTAGATACTATCCTGACCAGGTGATTTATTATCATTTAAATCTGTTAAAACAAGTACCAGCGCACACATTTCGAAAGGAGAATCAAGAAAGCGATCTATGTAGTAAGACAAGCACCAATGAAACTTACTTATGGGATTTTGAAAACTCCAAAAATGTGGAAGAAAATCATCAGCACATAAACACCTCTTATTGAATATGACCGAAATTTTTGTTCATTTGACAATTTCCACCACTCCTTGCTTCACCTTATATTATTCAGTTTATTTAAGTTAGTATTGTAATATTGTAGTTTACTTTCACTGCATGTTTTTGGGTAATTACTTTTAAGCTAAGGACCGAATTTCTATAATTAAGCTCATTTAGTGTATCATCTTCAATATCATTTGCGTCATCTTAGCAGCTATGTGGATTTTCCATGTTAGCAGAATTATCATCCTGACTAGACACTTTCGCAGGACTCTGCGACCCGTAGGATCTTTTGTGTCCCTTCTGGTCTATAGTTTGTTCAAGAGATCTGCTGTCTTCCTAATAATGGTGAATATGTCACCCAATGAGACTCTAAGTCACATTGTCTAAACATTACTATCTAAACCTATAAAGAACCCCACAGTCACACAATATGTGTTTCGCTGCCTTTGATGTGTGTGAGCACAGTCTACAAAGATCCACATCTGTGACCGGCATCTTCTTCAGATGAAAATTCGTTAGGAGTTTCAATTCCGGCCTGCCATACTTGAGAATCTCAAAGCGACGCCCAAATTACGGACCGTAGTCGCTCTGGAGTGGCGAAATCCCCTTGAGCATTCCAGTGTTCCAAGTAGCCGGAAAATTTTCGATCATTGATTACATTGAGGACGGTATTAAGTGGTTCTGCACAGCAAGGTTCCGGACCGATAGAGGATGTCATGGAACCCTTTCATCACCATTTACTCCAAGGTTTCAAGGTATCCAAGATAACTGGACCTTATTTCCAAGCGAAAGCTTTTGCAACGTATCGTAGCAATATTTGACCTGTTTAGATATCATACGATTCGAGCCAAGTGCCCTTAAAACAGCTTGACGGTTAGAGAATATATTAATGGTCTTATAATTGAGCCCACTGTTCAGGTTGATTTCCGTACATATAGCAATGACCATGATCTCAGACTTTAAGCCACTAAGTGATCTTCCCAGTGGGATCGACAAATCGCCGATAGGTCCGTGAACACCAGCACCAACACGGCTATTCATTTTGACAAAACACAGACTCAAAGGCATAGCATCCAGGACCTAAATATATCGCCGAGCATGTCAATCAAGGCTTCCAAGGCCGCTGTTGGCGAGGTGTCAAGTTGGTGCACTCAGGAAGGCATAAGCAATTACATTGACACCTCTATGTGATAACGTAGTGAGCAAGCCATTAACTACTACCGTCCATAAAAATGGAAAAAGTACTCCACCCTGAGGGCACCCTTCCCTATCAGAGAATGTCTTTAAATACTGCCCAGAAGAGACAAAAGGGTATCCTCAGTGGATCCCACCCTACGCGAACTGACTCGGATGAAGAGGTAATTCTACAAGGTACCCTCTCCCTTATATATACATCAGTCAGTCTTTCCATCGCCTTCAAAAGAAAGGATGAGACACTGATAGGTCTATATGACTTGAGAAAATCAGTAGGCCTACCTGCCCTCTGAATAAAGATAGTATTGACCTCTCGCCACGCTTGTGGGACATAACCCAAACCAATGCTGGCCTTAAAAATCACTAACAATCTTGATAGGATTATGTCAGAGCTCTTTTCCAAAAGAGCATGAATTATCGCATGCCTACCTAGAGCTTTGTAAGGTTTGAGAAAGTCGATCGCCAAAAAACCTTGTTCGTGGTGAATATTCTATCCATAAGACTCTTGACACTTCTGGTGACGCGTGAAGAGACGTGAATACCTCGAAAATCATGTACATGTGCAACCGTTCGATAATCAGTTAAGTGAGTCTTACTTGTATATCTAGTGTAGGCTTCATTTTTAGTAAATAGGGACCCAATACCGTTAGAATTAACTATTACACGGAACTTTTGAAGTCGGGCTAAAGCCGCAAAATCTGCAATGGACTGACAATATTTCCTCCATGTATCCTTCTTAGACCTTCTAATTTCCCTAATGTACTCCATGAGGCTAGCTCCATAAGTTTGCCAATCGCCAGTGTGCTTGTCTCTATTAAAAGTCCTACTAATCCACCATGGAACGCTACATTTGGCAGTGTTCACTATGACGCATGCTTACATCTGAAAAGATTTAATAGTTGACTGAAGTTGAATTGCTGCCAGATCAAGTTCGCCAATGGAATCCATTATAGCTTTTCATTCAATCGTCTTAATAATTATTCATAATTCCGGAAAATTAGGGTACAGTCACAGATTACAAAAATTATAAGCAAATAAAGTGCTTTTTTGTGTTTCTTATCAAGTGAATTTCGAATTTTATTTTTACAAGTTCTTTAATTGTTATATAAAACAATCCTTGTTTTCTCTAATTTAAAAAGAAAAAAAGTATATTACTCCAACCAACCATTTAACGTAAAAGTAAATTTTGTAATGCTTTAAGAAAAAAATAACCAAAGTAGGAAAAGAGTACACATGTACACATACAAAAGAAAAAAAAAATTGATTAGAAATAACCAAAACGGCAATATTGATTAGTTTCCAAACATGTATAGGTAGATGGTATGTACAGCTTTAGTGCGCGTAATTTGTAAAATAGTTCTTTTCATTATTAAATTAAAAAATATAATTTTTTCCCCAACATCAAAAATTTAATCATGAAAGCTATAGTTAAGATTAGAAATCTTAAAACATTCAGAAAAAATCAGTCACAATCAGTCGCAAATTTTTTCTGAATGTTTTAAGGTTTCTAATCTTAACTGTAGCTTTCATGATTCCATTTTTAATTGATAGTATCAAGTCATTAACAGAAATATCTGTATGGAGAGGAGTACATATCGTCTGATTAAGTTTACCGACATAATGGGTCCGCCATCTAACTTTTTTTTCAACTAGTGCTTATTTCGTGAATGGTAACACTTAGCTCATGTCTGAATTCGGATAATTAGCTTTATATATGGTTGTGTATACGCTTGAACAACGCGAAATATTGCGACATTACTTTGAAAATTATGGTAATGTTGTAGAATGAAAAAAAGAAAAAAATCATCTTTTCAGATGAAGCTCATTTTGATCTTGCCGGGTGTGTAAACAAGCAAAATTGTCACATTTGGGGCACAGAAAACCCGCACACATACATTGGAAAGCCGATACACCCAAGACGAGTCATTGGCCATTTTTCTTCGAAAATGAGCAAGGAGTGGCCGTTACAGTCAATGGCGATCGTTATCGGGCCATGTTGAACGAATTTTTAATCAGAAAAATTGAAGAGGAGGATATTAGAAACATTTGGTTTCAACAGGACAACGCTACGTACCACAAAGCCGAAGCTACACTCGATGTTTTGTGCCCTGTTTTTGAAGATCGCATTACCAGCCGCAGAGCTGATGTCGTTTGGCCACCTCGTAGCTGCGATTTGACACCGTTTGACTATTATTTGTGGGGTGCCGTCAAAGATAAGTGTTACGCCAACAAGCCAGAGACAATTGACGCTTTAAAGGACAATATTCGTGAAGCCATTGGTGAAATACAACTCCACACAATCGATAATGTGCTTAAAAATTGGACCGATCGTGTAGGCTACTGCATGGCCAGCCGAGGCAGCCATTTGAATTATTTTATTATTTTCCATTATTAACCGGAAGGATTGTACTTTCAAATAAAATATTCAGTATTTTTTTTTATAGCATTAAAAAAAAATTTATTTGGCGGACCCTATATGCGGAAACATTGTTCATATTCCAGTGTAATTTTTGTAGGCACAAATTTGGCTTTAACGTATTTTTACTTGCAGTAGGTAAGTTAATTTTAATATCTAATGACATAATATTTGAATATGGTTTACAATCAATTTAAAATTCTTCAAAAAACACTAGGAAACTGTGGGAGCAAATACAATAATCTATTATAGAGTTACCTCCACCGGCGTAAAAGCTTAATTCGCCATTAGTATCACCACAGATTCTGCCATTTACAACTATGCCTGCATTCATTAATCTTTTTCCTTGACTTTTAAAAACTTTATCTTTAGAGCATCCAATTTTATTGTCTATTAATAGTTTAGAATCCAGAATACTGTCAAGGAAAAACATCCTTTGATTTAGGGGTTTTAGAGCGTTTGTAATGAAAATTAAAAAAATGTTCATATTAATATTTAAGGCATTAATAAATCAGTTTATTTATAAAATAAAAAAATATATTATTTTATATGATAAAGCAACAATAACAAGAATATTAAAAATTCATAGGAAATAAGTCTACATACAGCTTACAAAAAAATAATTATTAAAAATTTTATATATGAAAAATAAAAATTTTACTTTTAATATTTGATTGATCCACCTTAGGCATCAATAACTGCTTGAAGGCGACGGGGCATTAATGTCACTAATTTCTCAGTAATAGAGGGTGTTAATTCAGCCCATGTACGAATAATGGCAGGGGTGATGAATTTGCTGTTTTGAAGCATAGTAAGGAAGCCAGTCTAGAAAAAAGTAAGCAGTATGCTTAAAGCCGTTATCTTACTGGAAAATCAATTGGTATCCCAGGCCCAAGCTATTAATAGATGCCTCAGAATTAGTTCCAGTATGAAATTATAATGATAGCGGTCAATATAATCACCGAATAAAGCCAAACGAGCCAATTTACTTAACGCCATGGCGACCAGCACCATAACGTTGCCTTCACTATGTTTGATTGTAGGTATAATACTATTTGGCTGAAGTGTAATATTTGGTTTTCACCAAACTCTGGAACGGCCAACTCTTCCGAAAATGTTATCATTTAATTTAATTGGAACATTTTTCGATATGTTCCGCAAATTTTGCGGAATTTATTGTGAGATCCTGATAGACTAATTTTAAAATACTGGTAACATCACGTCTCGAAAGCTTTGTAGGTCTGCCAGATCGTGTATTATTTTCGCTACTATTGTTGTTGTTTTAATTTCTAATGTTCATATGTACAGTAGCACGACTGAATTTTGCTGTCTTAGCAATTTTTTCATATGATTTATTTTCCTTTTGAAGATGTATTACCGTATTTAAACTGAAATATGTATCTCTTTTCGATTTGTCATTTTCGAGGAGAAAAATTCAAATAATATCTTTTTTACTATCACTTTGTCCACCTCAACAATTTTAGTTCTTGTAAATTTGAATAAATCAACAAAGTTAACTACTATTTCGCAAATTTCTGTTTGATGTTAGTATTTGCACGTTGTATGTAGACTTTTTTCCGGCTAATTATTATGTTTTCCCATAATAACTTCAGAGTTATATTTTTTCCATATTTTTTGTTCTACCGATAATCTTAAGTATAAATACCTAAAACATTGGTATGACATCTTTTTCAAATTTCGCCACTAATTCTATACAACATCAAAATCGTAGGGTGTATGTAGACTTTTTGCCTGTCTTGGAAACCTTATCTAAACTCAAAATCTTATCGTTCCGTGTTTTATTCCTGAATTTTTAAACTTAAGATTTAATTTTATTATTATACTCCTTCATATAATGTTAATCAGAAGAGTTACGAAGTCTAAGCCAAAGCCGCAGATAATAATTACAAGTAGTAATTAATTGTCCAATTAAAAGCGGCAACTTATTACCTGCCAGATCCACTGTCACCCTCAGCGTTGCTATGGCAGTTGTATCCATTATGCTTCTGGTTAGATATTCAACATTAAGATCTATTCAGCTCTTTCCAGTTACATCTTGTACATCACAAAGTAAGTAAATCTCCTAACGACGATCTAAATAGTCTTCAGTTTGTTTTCCTGATTCTCTACATCGGAAGGCACCAACGTCTAAAAGCTCTGTTCAATTATATATGTAATCAGGACTCGCAATACTTTCACAAATTTAGGTTTACAGATATTTTCTTTTAAAACTACTTAAATTTTAATATTCGCTCCTAAAATTATGTTTTTGTTTTAATAAAATTGTGTTTTTATTTATTTCCTGCTTTATTTTTTTCTTTACTTTTTTCTTTATACACTCATTAGCCTATGTTTGGGTGTGTTTTAGATTACACTTGGCTGGAGACACTACACAACGGTTATTACACTTCCGGAGGCAAAACAATATTTTTCTTTGGGATCGCAAAACGATTATTCTAATTGTAAACTTTGTTTTTCTTTTGTCCTTCGTTTTTTTCTTCTTAGTATATGTTTTTTTTTACCAGGAGGCTAGGAGATAACGATATTATTATTCTTATCTTATCTTATCACCTATCTGTCATCCACTCACTACTCTGCCTTTTTATTGGTTCTTGGAGCTTCAACTACGGGATACCCTGTCTACCTCCAGCTAAATGAATGAACACAAAGATAACAATATACTATAGTATTTATCCATTTACTTTTTCTTCTTTCTACAATAAAAAATGTCCATTTTTCTAAAACTTACGTTTCTTTTCTTCTTTTTATTTTATTTTATATGACGAGTATTCATATGTAACTAACACGAAATTTAATTTCTATTTTTGCAATGTCAGTCTGACAGGCCCAGAATATCGTCATAAGACTATTTCCAACATAAATGAAACTTCCATTCCATTCTACACTCTCTAACTCCCGCCAAAACAAAATAAATCCTATAACTTACAACAATTTTTTTTAATAATACAGCCTTGTTCGGTTTACAACTTTTGTCCAAAACATGAATGAATAATCCGCTAATTTGCAATAATGTTTTACAACATAAACACGGCAGCACTTTTACGCTTACTATATGGAACGGGGAAGTTATACATTCGATTACACTTTCATTCGATGGCAAACTTCACACCCAGAACAAGACATAACCCAAGCACACACGCACAAAAATTAAATACAAACTAATTATTAAATAACAAAAGCAACAAAAACACAGCGCAGAGCAACCCATACGAAACACAGATAAGTGCCAAAGAATTTAGACACGGAATATAAATACAGGCACACACCCGCAACATTTAATGAAATTGTTCAGTGTTGTGGGAAAGCATTTTAATTGGTGATATAAATTCTTCAACATTTGTATTTTGCAATGAAGTGTCTAAGTTGTCAGCATTGTCATCGGTATATCGTAAATGTAAATATAAACGTTTTTCCACTTATAGATACTGTGACCATAATTTTTAAATCAAAATACAGAACACAGATATATTTAATAAAGTACAAGCATAAGAAAGTAGTGTGGTGTAATGGTTCAAGCGCTTGAATATATAACCTAGCAGCTGAGGTTCGAATCGCGCCGATGATAATTAAAATTTTTTTCATGGTTTTGAAAATTAAAATAATAAGCTTCGATTCGTTTGCGGGGAGTTATTATTTAAAATTTTTTTTAAATTATTAAGAAACTACTCTAAATTATTACAACGCGCAATAATTGCTGTTTTGCAGTTAGTACTTTATATCCTGATAGCTAAGTCGATTGTGTTATACTAGCGGAAGTACGAAAACTATACTCATATTGTATAAATTTCATATGTATTTATGCCGACAAGTATATAAACATGGTACAATTTATCAGGCAGCCTCATAACTAAAACACCAAAAACAACAGGCATTTTATTTTTGTACATGTACACTAAAATGTCAAAATTAATTTTTTTGTTTACGAAAGTAACAAAACGTTTTGATATTTTTTTTTTTTTAAGAAATTTCTATAAAAACGTCAAAAAAATAAAAACTGAACGAAAATATAAATATTTAAAAAAAAATTATATTTCTTAAAGGTGGAAGTACATAACTCGTGTTACGAGCGTTATGCGTTCTGTAAAAAAAAAAGAAAAATTGAAATAGTGGATTTCCATAAAGCAAGTTACATGCAAAGTATGCAACGCCTCTAATGCGAAAATGTTGGTCCACTTTCAACTTTTAAGGCGTTGACAGTTGAACAGCTGACTTGCGTTTCTTGTGATGTGCTTAATTGTTTTAAGAAACGAAATTAATTCATATATTAAATATTTCACTCTCAATTTTTGCAGATAAATTAATGTCGTTTAAGTGTTGAAAGTCTCAAAGTACCAAACGCGCTAAACGCCCAGCGCGCGGTATGTAACTTCACTTTTATTTCTATTTTTCCCTTTTTCACACAAAAACAATTTGACGTTTCAACGGGACAACAAAACAAAGGTAAATAAGACCAGCTGGTTTTGCGAGGCTACCTGATATTATTGTACCATGTATGTAAAAAATTCATCGAAATAAAACTCACGTTATTTCTGTGTATAGGACTACGACATTTTCACGATTGATATTTTAAACTTTTTGCATTTTTGATTAAAACAGTATTGTTGAGACAGAAACCATGTCAATTTTCTGATAGAACTTTGAGGCAGGCAGAACAAATACTGAACAATAAATAAAATACAGAACATTTTACAGTTTTCGCCTTATGAATAATTTATACAGAACAAGGCTCTCAAATACAGTGTTGTTCTGTATTATATAGAACGGATGGTCACCGTACTTATAGAACACTTAACAACGTGTCATATGTTTTTGTCAATATGTGTATATAAATAATTAAAAATGGAAAAGAAAACTGTTTAAATCACAGTGATGGATATTATAAATTTTCGAATTTTTTTCGAATTGTGTAAAAGTACAAAATAGGTTTAAATAGTATTTTTTATCCAAGTATATAAAAATAATATAATCATATATGTACATATTTTAAATATAAAATACAACAAATTATATACCAAATTATTGCCAAAAAAAAAACATATGGAGTATAAAGTTATTTATCAAATAAATGCTATTAAAAGTCAACGTACAAAATTTTTTCTTCCTCCCTGGTTTACGATAGACCAAGGTGACAAAATTTTTGCACACCAAATTAAAGTCATTGGAAACATCTCCTTTTTTTTTGTTTATCAAAAATTCAAACTAAGTGTCTTACACCTCGGAAGCTAGTCGTTGCTGATCCAAATTTCTTTTTAATTTTATCCAAGAATTACATACATAATTAGTTAACTATCATCAGCGTGAAAATGTTCGCTCGTCACCTAAAAATGTTTATTAAAGCTATTTTTTTAGTTTATTCCTTTTCCACATTACAAGAAGAAGTAAGAAGCTATTTTGTGTTAAAAAATAGAAATATATTTTAAAATCGGATTCACATTTTCTAAAATATATTTTAAATTTGTTCAAATTATTATAAATTACTCTAACTATCTTAAATTGCCATTTTTAATTGTGTGCAAAAAGCGCCAAAAAAGGGCAAAAATTCCTCCAAATAATGTCACATACAAACAGCCCATGACTGCTTGACAAATGTTACGTAACGTTGCTGTAAAAATCTATTTGCAACAGATTGGGACGTTACAGTTATGTTTCATTACGGTCAAGTAAGCACTTTCATAGCTTTTCTTATAACAAAAGCGATCAGCTGACACGATTACATTTATGGCTTCTACATTTACGTTCGGATAATTCTACCTTTAAACGTGACCTTAAGTCCGCCGGTTTAGTATAGGTTTTGTTTAGATATGTTTGATTTTATTTAATTTTTTGTAAAGAAAAATATGTAAAAAAGCGGAGATGGAAAACATCATTCACAACAGGCAGTTGCGAGAGAACTGACCATTAGATATATATGTATTTTAAAAGCATTTTGAATACAAGAACAATATTATAAATTTCTATTCGGTAATCCATAATTAATTAATACGGATCGGGATCTGTAATCAGTTATCCGAATTATTAATGTTTTACAGTATAAGCAAAAAGACCTAACTAACCGGGCAGAAGAGGACAAATGGGTTTTGTACCTCCTACACAAACTAAATATTGATGTTTGCTTATTTTGGAAACAGTTGAAGGTAAGGTTTCTGATTTCGGTCTGAATAACTTCATAGTCAATACAAATCATCCACGCAATTGTGGGTTGAATCGGATAAGTGGGTATGGCACCTCCCATATAAAATAAATATTGATTTTTGTATATCTTGAGAACGGTTAAAGCTAAAATTTCTGAAATTGGTCTGAATGACTTCATAGTCAATACAAATCATCAGTATAAAATTGGGTGAAATCGAATAAGCGGACATTTTTGTATATCTTGAGAGCGGTAATAGTAGAAGTTTCTAGATTTGGTTTAAACAACATCGTGAACAATACTCATCATCAGTAACTGGACAAAATTGGAAAAGTTAGCGTGGTACCTTCTTTTCATACTAAATATGGAATTTTGTATATTTGGAGAACGGTAACAATTAAAGCTTCGTTATCTATTTACAACAACCAAAAACCAGTATTGCACAAAGCATACCGGATAAAAGCTATCATATACGTATATTATACATAAAACTGAATGTGTGAAGTGAACTATAGGCTATCCCAAAGATTTGTATTTGACCAGAATGGGATGAAATGGGAAAGAGCTTAAAAAATGAAACTAAGATAACAGGTAAAATAATAATTAAGATAAAGGTAGAGAAGCACGCTGGGTTTCAGCTAGTAAAATATAAAAATTGTATTTGAAAAGTGTTGTGAGATTTATGCAAAGAATAAAAAGTTTATACTACTCTACAAGTCTTAAGGTCTTAATTGGATCTCGTAATGCACAGTATAAAAATAACAACCATAATAACACACATAAACAATTTTTAAAGGGTGCTGTAACAATTGCGAAGTTCTGGTCGGTACATGATAAGAAATATTTTCTTAAATCCTTGACAAATTTTAGGAAATTAAATAGGGGATTTGTTTTAGTTCAGCCGAAAAGTTCTATGTTAAAATCTAACACACTCAAATTTTAATATTTTGAGATCAGCTTCACGTGTAAAGAACAGGAAACTTATTTACATAACATTTACAATGCAGGGCTTTACTTATTTTAAGCCAAAATGATGATGATTGATGAAATTGATCTTAATTGATAAAATTGTTTGTCTTTATCGGTTTTTTCTAGTTCAAGATGAACATATTGTCTGCAGCGGTAACTGAGTCTATTCATGAACTTATTTACTTTACTATGCAATTAAATAGCAAAATCTTATTATTTACTTTTTTTAATTTGTTATTACATAAACTCTTATCAGAACTAAATATTTGTACTTATTATAATATCAATAATCAGATAACCTCTTGCGTTGGTTGCACGTTAATTAATACCGTCAGATCATTTGGATAGTTGTGGTTCCGAAGACAGTGCTTTCAATATGCCTTCAAATTCCTTCAAGACAGAGAAAAGGTCTAAACATTGTTTTCATTATTGACCAAATTCGCATTGCAAGATAGATGAGTTTAGGTACCTACTCGCTTCAGCCAGGGTTGATATAATTTGTATTTTTGAGACATGGTTTCACTTGGTTATAAGTGGCACATTATATTATGCATGGGGTTAGACTGTATTGTTCGGATAGATTAATTATCACTAAGAAAAGAAAAACTCTGACTAGAGGTGATGGAGTCCCAATTTATGTTAGACAGGGTATCAGTTGTGTAGTACAACTCAAGTCGGCGGCTGGAGATAATACTGAATTTCTACTATTGGAATTGATGGCAAAACGCAATAGAAAATTTTTAGTCGGTTGTGTTTATAATCCTCATAGGGACCTTTCAGTTGAGTCAATAGTTAACATTTTATATATAATGATATTATAATTCTTGATGATATCAACAATAATCTATTAGTAAGTAATTCACTAATTGATCCTATGACTTTGTTGGGCTTAATACCTGTGAATCTGGTTAAATCGACCCACTATCACGGGTAAGCGAACAGCCTAATATATTTGATATTTGTAAGTGATAATTCTAGAGTGCTTCTCTGTGCCCAGATTTCGGCGTCTTCTTTCTCCAACCATGACCTACTATTTTTGACATATGATATAAGTATATACGTATAAAGACGTTCATAATTTGGATCGCACACTATTGTATCGAAATTTTGAAAACATTGACAGGCATCGAATATATTGCCTCGGTGATGTTAACGACCAATTGAGATTTTTTCAAGATAGTGTGAATGGATTGTATGATGAGTGTATACCCCTAAGAATCACACGAACAAAATCGGTTCAGGAACCGTGGCTCACTTCTAAAATTACTGACTAAATTATGATTCGTAATACTGCATACTCCCGATGGAAAAGGTTTAAGACTGATGGGCTTCGGTAAATATTCCAATCCCGTAGAAAAGATGTTAGTAAAATTAAACAGGCCAAAAGTTTATACTACGAGAGAAAATTTTCCAATGCGATTGACGTGCAGTCTAAATAGATGGAAATTCGGAAAATTGGAATTGGGCAAGTAAAAACTTCCACTACTGAGACTAATGTAGACATCAATGTTTTGAATCAATGTTTTTTGAATATGGGTATTCTCCCACCAAACCTTATATAATATTTATGAACAATTATGTTTGTAGCGCAGTTTTTTTCCAGCTAGGGTAAGGCTCAGTCTGTTCAGAATCGGAACAAAGGTCTGCGTCCTTTGTGAATAAAATACGACTGATTTCTTACGTACTTAAATTTTTCAAAATGGATCACTGATCTCCGAGTGTTTGCAGTCACCGGCCCAGTTTTGACCAGATGGTTGCTCATCCTCAAACAAAACGTAAAGTATTTCAAATTTAAATAAAATTTTATTTAAGACCTTATTTTCTACGCTTAAAAGCTAGCTTAAAACTACCACAGAGTTCGTTCGGTGGATTTGATTTGACGTCGTCGATGAGGAGGTAAGGAAAACAGGTCCTCTGGCGGTTAATCTAGCAGAATCGCAGGAAAGGTTGTGGGCAATTAATCTGGCAGGATTCAAGGAACGCTTGTAGGCAATTAATCTGGCAGGATTACAGGAACGCTCGCTGGCAGTAAAATCTGGCAGGATCACAGAAACGGTTGTTTGTCAATCGTCTCGAGCGTGTTTTAGTTGTCTAAATACTACAAAAGCTGGTGACAGGGTAATTGCGGAATAACCCAATTGTAGAGTAAATTCGGGAGACCTTACAATCGGAAATTTAGTATATCCAACTAAAATGATGACAGAATAAACTTATAATCCAATTGTAGGCTAAATTTGGAAGACCTTAAAATTGGAAGTTAGTATAAGATGTATTGAGACGGCAAAAGAGTCGCCCTTGTTCCCCGTCTCCGTAAGTACACTACAATGGTAACAGGGCAAATGGAGAAGACCTTGTTACCAGCTACTTATAATCCAATTGTGGGATAAATTCGGGAGACCTTACAGTTAGAGGTTAGTATAAAATTTATTAAGACGACAAGAGAGTCACCCTTGTTACCTGTCTTGTAGTTAAGAGTCGATTTGCAGTCAAATCAACTCTGAATTATTACCTCAAAACTAAGATTATTTACGTTTAAAATAGTATGAACACAATGATAATTTTTTGTTAATTACTTAGGAAAATGTTTATGAACGAAATGTTAAATTCTCATTGTGTTATATTTTTAGCTTGCCTGTGTGTTGTTGCTGTGTTTGTTATTTTCTAGTAGTACTAGGTTATTGTGTATTTTGTACGGGTGTTAATTATTACGTATATTATTGTTAGTGGTTTATTTTTATATATGTGTCTTGTAACGTCACGTTACATGTTCAGTCTCAATTGAGGACGGATTCAGTTTTCAGTGTGTGAGTCCATGTGAAGTTCTGGAAAGCTTTTCCACTGTAAAATCAAAGGCAGTGGGAATGGGTGGCTTAAATTCTTTATTTCTTGTGGCACTTCTACCGAAAATTTTACTATTCATCACTCACACATGTAATACCATTATTATGAAGTCTCATTTTCCTGATGGATGGAAGCACACTAAGATCATTTCTATTTCGAAGCACAATAGTGAATATAGGCCTATTGCAATTCTTTCCTTTATATCTTAGGTAATGGAGAAAATTATGAGTAAGCTAATCAATGCTTATCTTACTCGACACAATTTATTATCAGATGTGCAATCAGGCTTTGTGAAAGGAAGAAGCTGTATTACGGATGTGGTTGAGGTAGTCTTGACAACAGTATGGTGTCGCCTCTGGTGCTCTTGGGTCACAGCAGGGCTTTTGACACGGTGGACCGTTCAATATTAACAAGGAAACTTGAGAAACTTTTTTATATCTCTGCAACGGCTTGTGAACTGGTACACTCTTGTCTAACTGGACGATCTCAGACTGTTTTTTACAATAAATATTCAGGAACGCTTAATGTAAATCAAGGGGTCGCTTTTAGGGCCACCATTTTTCTGTCTTTATATTAACGAATTACCGGGAATTTTAGAGCACTGTGGTGTTCAGATGTATGCTGTCGATGTGCAGATTTTTAGGAGTTGTAAGTCTGATGTTGACTACATTAACTCCGAACTGATAAGAATAAAAGATTGGGCTACATCAGACAGACTGCATCGTCCCCACAAAAACGAAGTGTATTTTCCTTAATAGAAGCAACGGAACTCTTCATGATAACGTCGAGATAAAGATAGATAGAGATGTCATTCAGTTTGTTATTGTGCAATAATTCCTGCAAAAATTTGGGTATTAATGATAAACTTTCAATGATAAGTGATAAACTTTCCTGGTCCGACCATATATAGTAGTAGGCCGTGCATACGGAATGCTTATGAATCTTTAGACTGCCAAACATTCGACGCCGCTTAAAATTCGCCTTCTATTTGCAAAAGCGTACTTGAACCGGTCCTACTATACGGTTGTGGAATTTTTGCATCTCGCTCCCGCAGTGATTTTAATTAACTAAGGGTTGCACATAATAACACAGCTAGATATAAGTATTTATGATACTCGAGTTCTTATTCCTCATATCACATTTCCCAACTTACCTTTGAAAACCTTATAAAATGGAGAAGTTTGATTTTGACATCTGAACAACCAAATTACCTCTTTAAATTTTTGAAATTTGGTAGGACCGGAAAAGGAAGGAAATTGATACAACAAAAATATTAGACCACTTTTTCAGAGCGTCAAATTTTCATTTATTCAACTAGTCTTTGGAATCATTTACCTAACAATAATCAAAATATAAACAACGCAAGGTGCTTTAAGACTGAGTTTCTAATTATATATCTTGATATAGTTTTTGTAATTTGTTTTGTAAATTTATATGTATTTCTTGTTTATATTTCAAATATATAAAAAGGGAATTCTCTTAATTTCATGTTGTCTTTTTCTGCCTAATTTGTTTTTATTGAACTTGTTAATTTTATTGATTGTTAATGTTATCTGTGATTTTAATTATCAATCTTTACCGGCACTATAAATTATAGAAGTAATATCTTGTTGTGCTACGTTTTATAAATAAAAAAAAATAAGAAGAACGAATTAATTAAGGCGAAAGTACATAACTTGCGTTATGAACGTTAGGTGTTGCAGGCTTCTGTAAAAAACGTTGATATGGTGGATTTTCATTCAACTATTTGATTCAAGTGTCTTCTCTATAGCGGGTTGTGTAATTTGCCGTTCTTAACGGTTAACGGGTGTTATATACCTTCACCTTTATGGTATTAAATACAGATTTTAATGCAGAGGCCAATTTTGAAAAGCCTGATAGAAATTGGGGACAAGTAGTCAAAAAAAAAAGAAAACCGAATGGAAAGGAATACCAAAGTGTCTAAAAAAAAAGAAATCAGGGTGCGTCAATCTAGAGAATTGAATTGCTTGTAAGTCAATATTTTGCGAAAAACGTTCAGATTGACATTGTTTCTATTTTTATCCAAGTCGTATAGAAGTATGTAGACAAATGTTTTAGTCCACTTATGTTTATTGGGAAAACTAATACGACATCTAATTCTAGTTCTATTCGAATAGTTTCTGAAAAAAAAGATAAAAGCAAAAGATGACAATATAATAAAAAATAAGCAACTTACGAAAATGGATGATTTTACAATTAATTGATATTTTATAAACTAATTCTTTATTATGTCAATTTTAAAATGAATTGACAAATAACATTAATGTTCATAATTAAAATATATGTTATAATAAATTTATTAAATAAAGTTCACCTAAAAAATTGATAAAATGAATTAATTTACAATAAAACTATTTTATTCATATTAGTATGTAGTTAGAGCCTTTGGTTTCAGAAATATGTAACTGACTAACATATACTATCTAAAAAGATTAAAATTTCACTTTTTTTCCAAAAATTATTTTGTCAGTGTTTTTCAATTCTCCTGTATAATTCTGAAAATTTTTACTAAGTCCGTTTACATTTTAGGTGACAAAAGAAATTCGAACATCGATAAATACCTGAATATGCCTACGGTTAGAAATAAGGTTTGCATTGAATGGCAGTTTTTCATAATCGCGATTACGATTGAAAAATCCTTGGCGCAATATATCAAAATCTTCTATTAGAAGAGGCTCAGCAAGAGGTCTATCTATTTCTGCCTGTAACTCAGATTCCATATTGTCAATGACATAGCATTCACAGCAATTACCTTGTCATTACAAACATTATCATTTTTCGAATTTTTAAATCCATATATAAGCGTTTAAATAAATGTTAGAATAAATGGTAAAATCTCTTTGCAATTGTATTATCGGGTTTAAAATATATGTTGCTAAGTTTATAAGGTTTTCGTCTTTTATCCATTCTATTCTTAATAGCTAATAACATCTTTTCAGCAATATCTGTTTTTTATTGTTTCAATTTGTTAAAGACTTTAAGACAACTTCAACTATAAGTTTTACTGAAATATAGCATTACAAAGTCTAGATAAAAATTCAAAATCGTTATTTTAAAATAAATTTATGAATGATAATTTTTCCCTCGTGCAGTTTTTCAAATGAATTATTATTTTTAACATTGCTGTTATAGAATTTCAGCTCGTTTTGGCATTTAAAAGAAGCATGAGGTAGTTTTTATTACCACCGGGAACACAGGCTTCTAATTATTTAAATATACTTTGTGTAGGTATTTATAACTGTCTTTTTATATTAACAGGGTAGTCGAAATATTTTAAATATAATCGCCGTTATGAATAAAAGGTACGATTACTCGCGATTACTATTATGATCATATGCAACGTTCAGTTAGAAAGGAAATAGTGAGGTATGTGCTAAGACGTATTTGAAGAAGCTAGAAGTCCACCCGAACCCACTAGCCCGTGCAATCTTGAATAGTGCTGTTCACCGCCGATTAAGAAGAATATACACCTCGGACCTGATGCGAAGAGGAATGGGACCAAATCAAACTAATTCCATGAACCATTGATGTTTCGTTTCGTGCTGGCTGGACTAAATTAGCATAATGTTAGAGTTAGTATAGTTTTTAAGACTTAAATTCAAAGTATTAGCTTACATTATAGTGTGGATCCAATTTTAATAGAATTGACGAAAAATATTTACATGAATAGCCATCACAAAGGTGATAGACGTTGCTATCCAATTGAAAATCCGATATTTGTTTATTTACACAGTTAGTCAGAATTCCTGTTTAATAATAAAAAACGCTAATACTTTGAATCAAATCGTGCATGGCTCACAGGGCAGTTAATAAGTCCTGCCTGATGTAATTTCACCTTGTGTCGATTATAAGGGCGAAACAAGCACCATCCATTGGTAATTCAAGTGAAGTGTCTTTTTTATATTTAAAAGCAGTTAGATTAATTAAATCCATTCTAAGGCAAGAATGGGAAGAAAGTTACGTTGCTAAGTCTCATTATACGTCAACAACTTCTTCCCGTTGTTTCCTTTAATCCTAAACTGTCCCGGTATAGGGATTCTGGTTGATGTGTGCTCGTTTTGTAATATGACTGACAAACCAAACATATTATTTTTCGTTGCCCTAAGTACAATGGAATCTGTCAAAGGTACGAAATCTTACATATTTTTACAATCCTTATTAAATTCGAAAAACATTTCCAATTTGTGAAAATTAGTTGACTTCATTAATGAAGCCAACATCTCTGAACTTATTTTAAATATAATTATTTAAATAATTATTTAACTAACTCTCTGTAGAATACCCAACTGCTGTAGTTAAGAGCCACATAATACCATTTACCACAGTGTACCTGGAGTATAGGGCCATGCTCAGGCTACTCAGGTCAGCGGGTGGCGAATAGCTGAACGACCTACAGATATATAGGTTAGCTGCCATAAATAAGCAGTCACCGACCAAGAGCGGTAGAGTCCGAGGATGTACTATAGCAAGGTGCAGGTGTCAAAAAAGACTGTGACATGGCGAATTCATGCCGCCATTATCTAGGTATCCGTCCACAGGTGTGCATTTACAGAGAAA
>JAKWBJ010000412.1:0-87681 GCA_023159175.1 Wohlfahrtia magnifica | reverse complement strand
TAAATAAAATTTTCTAAATATCATATTCTTTTTTACGTTTTACAGAAGAAGCAATTCAGGCTTTTTTGCAATATGAAGATAGAATTCGAAATATTTAACTCTGAACAAAACAATTGATGTTGAGTCACATTATACGTAATTTTTTTGAAACACAACTAAACATTGTAGATGGTGTATTTCCGTTCTATTTGATTTTTTATGTATGTTAATTTTTGTCTTTCTGGTCTTAACAGACCCAAAAATAAACTTCGTAGCTAAGCACAATTTTGGGATAAAGAATACTCTATAAATTAAGGAATTGATGACTGATTTTCAGAGTGAATCTGAATAATTTGATAGCGTTGTTTAAGCTTTATCTTTTCATGGTGATTTTCCAGAGCATACATAACTATTCTGCAGCAAAAAGGAGGTCACTATTAACTAATTTGCTAAGTTAACTTTTTTCTAAGTTCTATTAGTAAATAATAATCATTGGTTTGTTTTTAAGAAATTTTTATTAAAATTCATTTTTAGTACAAAAAAAAAACAAATAAATTATTGTAAGAGGCTGCAGGGGGGGTTCTATGGTATTAGTTGGATGGCTTTGAAGTCTAACTGAAGCGGACTGATTTTGGTGTTGGATGAGGGCTGAATCTGTAGGTAACGGAGATGGGGTTTGTGCTGCTGGTGGATGGAATGGCTGGTGGGCTGCATGTATCGAATTGACTGGTATATGAAGTAGGTTTGTGGAGGGGAAGGGGGTAAAATACTTCTGGCGGTGGTGCCATTAAGTATGGTAAGAGGTACGGCCACGGCGATTGATGTGTTGGTATGTTAACTACAACCTGTGAGTGCTGAAATAAAAAAAATATTAAAATTTTAATTTTATTAAATAAATTTACAAAATTAACCCACTACCACCACGTCCGACAACAACAACAATGTACAACATTTTTATTTCCGCTTAACAATGTCTTTATCTTATGACAGCAAAACGATAACTATTGACTTGCTGGTAAAGCAGCCCCTTTATATACCTAATTGCCTACAGTTTGGAAGGTTCCGGAAATATCGACCATCTTCTATTTTCATATCCGTTAATTCAAATGTAACGTAAAGATGGTCGATTTGTCAGTGACTCCAAATTGACAGGGTGACACATATCTACTAAATATATTAAAATTTTGGCATTTTTTTATTTTCGTAATAATATGTATATTATTATACGTTTCATAAATAAGTAATTAATTGGTCTAAGCGAAAAATAAAACGAAAATATACTAACTTTTGAATAAAATATTTGCTACAAATAACATTTTTTTAGAAAATTAGTTGCTAAATAATTTTATGCAAAAATTAATTTATTTTGCGTTTTACTTTCACGTGGATTCACATTATACAGTGTCGTGCAAAACAAATGAAAGACTACATTCAAAGACTTATAATGTCATTTATTTCTGAAGGTATTTCACTTATGAAAAATTGTTCTGGTAATTTATTTACATTTATAAGAGGCTTGTTTTGCAAATCACTACCATCAACTTTAACTAAATATAAATTAAGATATATTGCTTAAAACAAAAAATCAATTATTAATGTTTTTATCCATTTCAATAAAATAATATTAAAAACAGAAAAAGCTTCAAAGATTGTACTTGCTAGGAGATCATGTTACATAAGCTTCTTTAATACTAATATAAAATTTAGTTTGGTATAATTTATAAAAGTTCATTGTATTTCAGATATTTATTTACTAATATCACAAAAAAATAAAGATCAAAAGTTTTTGCATACTACTCAAAAATTGTGCTAATCGCAAACACAACTTTTGAATTTCCTACAATATGACCGAGACATTTAACGTTTTTTATATATTTTCATATCTTAATTAGCTTCTAAAAACAATATATTTGAACTTTAAAAATTGGTTTTAATGATAATTTATTGAAGTTTTTTATATCGTAGAAAATCAAAAAAATAACACTAAATACATTGTTAGCCATTACGACTGATGCTGTACGTACGCACACAGAAGAATAATAAGAGTACAAAGAGAAATCACAGAAAGTAACATCGTTTTTAGTCAAAACGACTAACTATGCACTTCTGAGGTTAAAAATGTGCAGAAGGTAAGCAAATTTATCTTATTATCCTCATATTTATCAGTCACTATTGCAGGACACTGCTACCCATGGGATCTATTGTGCCCTTTTCGGTCTATAGTTTGTGTAGCAAGCTAATGAACACTAGCAGATGTGAAACCATAATGGTGTATATGTCACTCAGTGAGACCCTATGTCTATTTAAACTTTTCCACATAAACCTATCAAGAACCCCACATTCACACAATATGCATTTAAGTTAATCAAATTGGCTTTTACGGTGCTCTATTAGTGATACCAAATATGCTTTTTTCCTAGATATAAACTGATGGGTATGTTCTGTAATTCTTCAAACAAGCATGCATTCATTTTCATATATAAGATAGACAACTTTTACCCGGTGTGCTTTGTGCAATAGTCGCTACAGCTTTTTAGCTGATGTAAATAGATAATGGAACTTTAGCTGTAACCATTCTTCCGATATACAAAATTTCGTATTTAGTATGAATGGACCGTGCAACGACTAATAATCGAATGTTTTCAAGTTAATGATTGATGATTTGTATTGCCCCAGAAGTAGTTTGAACTAAATATAGAAGTTTTTACTATTACCGTTCTCAAGATATACAAAAATCAATACTTAGTTTATATTGGAGGTACCACGCCCACTTACCTAATTTCGCCCACTTTTTCTTGGTAATTTGTATTGGCCATGAAGTCAATCAGACCAAATTCTGAAACTTTAGGTGTAAATCAATAATTACCTTGTATAGGAGCTACCACGCATACCTGTCTAATTTCGCCCACTTTTTGACCGATGATTTGCCTTGACTATGAATCTATTTGGGTCAAATTTAAAGAATTTTTGTAACCAATTTGAAGATATGGGCAAATAAATATACACTTTTTACGGGTGTGACACTGCCCAATTGAAATTTTTGAAATTTATATAGCCTATAATTTAGCTGTCCATAAACCACAAACAAACAAAACAACAAATACACATTCATTTTTATATATAAGATACGATTATAGATTGCTTTTGCTCATTGTTCTTTCTGTAATTTCAGTTTTTTTTTGCTGATTGGGATAGATAACGAAGTTTTAATAGTTGTCGCTCCCCACATTACAAAATACAATATTTAGTATAACTAGATGGGTCCATGCCGACTAATCCAATCTCTCTGGCTGATGATGTGTATTGTTCACAACGTTGTTTTGGCTCGATTTAGAAACTTCTACCATTACCGGTTTCAAGACAAACAGATTAATACTTACACTCAGACTTCGTGTAATGCGATTAATTCGTTCCACGAAAATCTCTATAAACCGATACCATATAAAAGATACTGTTTCCTTCCTGAGTTTAAAAAAAATGCATAAATTCAAATCAAAGCATTAAAAGTCAAACAAGAAAAAACAATCAATAAAAATTTGTAATACTAATTCAATAAAAAGGGGATACAAATTATTTTACATATCGGAATCGCTAATCGTTTATGAATTGGTTCTACATCGCTTTCATTACAAGAGGAAACAATTAATGTATTTTCATCATTTTATAGATCCTCATTCTCATTACCAGAAATTTTCTCATTATGACTGTAAGGAGCGGTCAACGAGTTTTCACGAACTTCATTTTTTTCTTATCAACAATCTAATATGTCATCAGATTTTCTGATATTGAAATTTTTGGTTGTATATACAGCTTCTGATATCTAGAAAGTAGATCGCCAAGTTCACGTTGTTAAGTAATAGGTTCAACTATTTCTTCACAATCACATTCGCTATGATTGTAATATAATATCGACCACAATCATATCGTTACTTTAATTTAGAATGGACATTTTAAAAAATATGCTGGAGGTAAAAAACTTAATTGAATCTGATACTTAAGTAATAGAAAATAATATTTAATGCAGTTTATGCACTCAAGATGTTTCTGTTTTTCATTTAAAACTGTATTAAAACTAATTTTCTATTACCAAAATGTAATTACATTTTTTAACATAAATTAAAATAATATTTTTACATAAAGTAAAATAATAATTAAAAAAAAAAATATATTAAAAAAAAAAAAATAAATAAAATCGAATATATTTGAATTCGCATAAAACTAGGTTTGAGTGTATTTTACTTGAGTGTATTGTATTTTGAGTGCTTTAATCCTTCTGAAAGAACTTTTTGCCTGATGATTTGTATTAACCATGAAATTATTCACACCAAATACTTGATCGTTCTCAGGATATAATTAAATCAATACTTAGTTTGTATGAAAGGTACACTTGTCCAATTCTGCCCACTATTTGTTTATAAGGTAGGCACCATGCCCGCTTATTCAATTTCGCCCACTTTTGGACTAATGATTTCCATCTATTTGGGCCAAATTTAGATAATCTTGCTGTACCATCTTGAAGATTCAAAATAATTTTTTTTTACGGCCATGTTCTTCCACGATGACGCTAAGGAATAAAAGAAAACAGAATATAATTAAAACACAGAGATGCTTGATCATATAAAACATGTTGAGGAAAACAATGAAAATGAAAGGAAAGAACAAAAACATAGAAAATATGTATAATATTTTCTAAAACATAGAAAATATGTATAATATTTTCTAAAACATAGAAAATATGTATAATATTTATATTATATGTATAATATTTATATTATACATATTTTCTATGTATAATATTTATAATATTTATGTATAATATTTTCTATGTTTTTATTTATTTATTTATTTTCAATACATTTTAAAAAGTTTGTTAGGCAATATTTTTCAAACTATAGTTTTTTCGGAAATAACTTATAGCATTTTTTATTCGTATACTCTATCGATATATATATATATATATATATATATATATATATATATATATATACATATATATATATATATATATATATATATATATATATATATATATATATATATTAACAAAGTCCCGCCACAACAATTATTTTATACAAAAAGGCCCAAAAAATTGTTACAAAATAAGAAGAAAAGCTTGTTAGGCTATATATCCAAAACTATAGTCTTTTCGAAAATGATTTATGTCATTTTTAAATCGCTTTTAAGTACTCTATTGATCCCCATACCAAAAGTTTCGGCAGAAGTCTTTTATTATTAGAAGGATCGGTCTGTCTATTTTTTTATTTCAAAATAGATTTTTATGACAATCCAAAAATTTTATTGAGGAGGTGTTTATCTTTTATACTAGCTTATGACATCTTCAATTTTTGCATTCCAACATTATTTTTTAATTGTTTAAAAAGGTCACGTTTTTAGTCTTTATTGCTTACATTTTGATTTTCTTGGAATAACTATAAATAGAAAAGATTGCCAAAAGTTTGTTTTCTTCACGCCGATCTAAAATTATTAGATTTTTATATAACAGAAAAACAGTATAAAATGAATATTTATTGGTTCATTTTACCTTATAATACTATATAATTAAAAATACAAAATGAATGAATGCATTGCCTTTATTCATATTTATATTAATACTAAAGAAATTTTATAGCCTGTTTTCTACAAGCAGGTAGGAGCTATGCAAAGAAGTTTTTGCACTGACTTTATTTTATTACTTTTTGAAAGAGCAATAAATAATTAATTTTTAAAATAATAGTTTGATATGTTGCTAATCAAAATTTAGAATGATAATAATTCAAGGCCATTTTCTGGAAAATTCATTTAAATATAACTGCAATAAAATGAAATTACATACTCATAATTAAAAGCTGAATAATTTTTGACAATTTCTTTAATGAAATCCTCATATAAATAATTATTCCACATTTCGAATTCTTAAAAAATTTAAACTCTTTTAAAAGCTACCTGCGTTCTCAATAAATGGTTATTTCAAAAACTACATGCAATAAAATGGATGAAAAATCTATCTGCGAAAACTCTCTGCCAGTTCGAAGTGGAATGAGAATTTTTTAAGTTGTAGTGAACTAGTAACCTTGAAAAAATAAATTGTTTATTGTAAAAAGTATAAAATAAAAAGTAAATAAAAAATACAGACATGTTTCCATCAATTCCTTTTAATTATGATAATGACACACATAGTTTAGTTGAAACTGTGTTGCTAGGCTGTTTAAAAATTAACTTAATTTACTATTAATTTTTTTAATAATATGTATAAGCATATTTTAAACAAGCGTTAAATCGCTGTGAATGCGAAAAAGTGATAGAGCACTATTGAAATCTTTGTCTTTATTACAAACAGCTGCTCATAATTTTATTTGTTTATTATTGTTTTAGTTCATTGAAGTTTCTAAATATTTGTTTATTATTTCTATTATTTTTAATAGTATTAATGTATTTAAGGAGCAATTGCTGTACAAAAATTTAGTTCAATCATTATGATTTTTAAAATTTTAGTATTTGTAAATATTTACACAGGGAATATATATATTTCAATATCAGCTGTTTTTGCTGCTGCTGCCTATTTAGGAAGCTGACAACATGGCAATAAATGTTGTTGAGCAGCATTTTCGCTTTGCTGCCGTGATGATCCCTGTCGTCTACGTGTTTAATGCTTAACGGTAGAATTAGCCGAACGGCTACGTTATGTGACATTGGTCAAGCAGTTTTATGGGCTGTTTGTATGTGGAATGTTATGTGTATATTATTACTCTTTTTTTGGTACTTAAATTTTTTGGTAAATACATAAAATATTAAATATGATTATTGTTTAAAATTAGTTTTTTAGAATCTAATAAGAGCAGTTGCCAATCGTATGTGTTTCTTTATAGCAAAAGTTATAGGTTAGTAAGAATTGTATATTATGCATGTATAAAGGACGTTGATTGTAAAATAATTGTACGTACAAACGTAAATAATATAAGTAACAATACACATAAGAGATAATATAAATAATATAATATAAATATATATAATATAAATAATATAATAATATATAAAAATAAGTATAAAAAAATATTTTATAAGTACAATACATTGTATATATCCAGTAATATATGCATGTATATGGAAAACCAGATTTATAATCTAATTACATATAAAAGTTATTCTATTATTCTTGTTTTTCGACCTTTATTAATCAAATATTAATAAGTATTCAAGCCTAAGATATTTTTAAATAAAAATTTCTTTACTATTTTATCGCTATATCGCTACTTCTTTGTGTAGCTTCGGCAGAAAATGTGTAATTAATTATATTTATTTGTAATAAATTATATATAGAGGTATATATTTATTGATATAAAAATAAAATAATTTTTATACAAACAACCTTAAGCTTCAGAAATTATTAAAATTTAAATATGAAAGTTTAAAGTAATGTTTTGGTACCATTTAAACAATTTCCGTACTTTTTTCACATAATTTCAAATAATGTGCATCTATTTAAATGCCATATAAACGGTCCGCCATCTAACGTTTTTTTTTTCAACTAGTGCTTATTTCGTGAATGGTAACACTTAGCTCATGTCTGATTTGACAGAAAATTAGTTTTATCCTTCCGCGGAACGAATATGGTTGTGTATACGATTGAACTTTGCTTCGCTAAGTGGGCCTGCGATCGACTTACGGAAGATGCCGATTTTGCCAAAAAAAAACAATCTTTTCAGATGAAGCTCATTTTGATCTTGGCGGGTATGTAAACAAGCAAAATTGTCGCATTTGGGACGCAGAAAATCCGCACGCATACATTGAAAAGCCGATAAACCCAAGACGAGTCACTGTTTGGTGCGGATATTGGTCCAGAGGCATAATTGGGTCATTTTTCTTCGAAAATGAGCAAGTAGAAATTGAAGAGGAGGATATTAGCATCATTTGGTTTCAACAGGAAGGCGCTACGTGCCACACAGCCGAAGCTACACTCGATGTTTTGCGCCCTGTTTTTGAAGATCGCATTATCAGCCGCAGAGCTGATGACGTTTGGCCACCTTGGAGCTGCGATTTGACACCGTTGGACTATTATTTGTGGGGTGCCGTCAAAGATAAGTGTTACGCCAACAAGCCAGAGACAATTGACGCTTTAAAGGACAATATTCGTGAAGCGATTGGTGAAATACAGCTGCACACAATCTATAATGTGCTTAAAAATTGGACCGATCGTGTAGGCTACAAGCATTAAAATGTTTAACAAAAATAATGACTGCAGTAAATTGGGTAAATTTTGCAACTGAAATTGCTATTAAATGCTATTCAAAATAATAAACAAGTACTTACAAAATAATAAACAAGTACCGACATTTCCGGTTTACTGCCGTGATGCTCGCTGTCGCCATAACTCCTTTGTAGTTAATTCCGATTCTACCGTCAACAGACAAAAATATAGTATAAATATATATTTTAAGCAAATATATAATATAAATATCTTTCTGCCATATAAACTTTGGTTTTATTCTATTTTTTTCTTTTTTCACAAACATGATTTGTATTGAGGAGTATGATATGCATTCAATATTTATCACGTGATCAGTGATTCAGATCACAAAATAATGGGTTATTTAGTGATATGGATCGATAACCATCAATACTGTATGCTATACTGGATTGTGTGATACTGGATTGTGTTCAATATACAGTCACTCACACTAAAACTCAGGCAGACGCTTGATAAAATTTCTAGCAACAATATTCATATTTTGATAAAAAATAATACATTCAATATTTTTTTAAATAAACACAAAAACTCTCATTTAAAAGCATATAGGAGCTTGCAACATATATATATATATATATATATATATATATATATATATATATATATATATATACATATATATTATACATATATATATATATATATATATATATATATATATATATATACATAAATATAAAATATATATGAACAAAAAACAGAAAACGTCTTTTTTTGTCTCATATTGAACGTGTAACAGTGCCCTATAAATAATGTAAATATTATTCATATCTATTCTGTTTCGATTACGTCTCCGCATTCAGTTACGTTTCGATTGAAAGTTGGTATTAAAAAAATTAATCGAAAAAAAGGAAAAAAGACAATAATATTCTCAAAAGGGTAGGAACATATGAAATAGAAACAGAAAAATAAGCAAATTGTAATAAAAACTCAAAATGTAGTGCATACTCAAAGGGCTTCAATAGAAACACAATAAATTTTGGTTTGTTCTTTTCATGCAAATGGACATGCATAAATTTATATTTTTATAAATATTTTTACATATAGTAAATTTTAATTTTGTATTTAATAAAAATAAATAATAGGTATAATAAAAAATTTTAGCCAAATAATACATTTTGAACTAAAAAACATAGATCAAAAATTCTCCATCATAACTTAACCAACTTAGAAAAACGTTGGTAGATCGTAATACAGAATACATACAATCGAAACTTAGAATACCAAATTTGCCAAACAGAAAAAATCTCGATTCGAAACAAGACGCAGAATAGGGCTGAATATTAAATTATAATTTATTACTACTAATTACAACTTTACATACTAAGTGACCTTTTTATCTTAATCTTCTATTTAAGTTATGATAACTAATATAAAAAATAATTATATACACACTTTCGTCAGTTAAGCGAACATGTGCAAAAACACCCTGTAAACTACACCAAAGCACGGCACAATGCCAGACTTCAGCACTGAACTTGAGTACTGCACAAATTTGGCAATTCGTATTTAATTGTGTAAGCCAAATATACATAATTGCTTTGATTGCTGATGAAAGCTGTATAATCCATTAGTATGGCAACTGTGTAATATTATTGATTTGTGATCAGCCCGGATAATAAATAGAAAGAGTTGTTCAGAGAGCAAACAAAAGTAAATTGTTTTGGACAGAAGTAAAAGGTTTTATATGAAAAAGTAGTATGTGTTAATTAAATTTAATAGATTACCATTTATTGAAAATGAATTTATTGAAATTGTATAAATTTATAATACTTATTACTTAAATATATCATAGTGTGTTGTGTTTGACTGTATATATAAAGTAAGTAAATTTTTTTATATTATATATCACCGTAGTAGGTAAATAATACAAAATAATCTCTTTGATTAGTAGAAAATCTTTATTATAATGTATGTCAAATGCTCTTCTAACATTTTCGTATGTTCTGTAAACTGAAATCGAGTGAAATTTCAAGTTGCTGCAATTCCCAAACCTGACAATAATTTAATTTTTTTTTTTTTTTATTAATTTAACCTTTAAAGTAATTGTAATTAAGTTTTTTTGTATTTGAAAATTTTCTCGATTTCAAACTCACTTGATTTCGGTTTACAGAACATACCCGATTATCTTCAAAAGAGAAATAATACTCCATGTAATTGCTCTAAATACTTTATACAAATGACTTTAATATTTAAGAGTACCGAGGATAAAATTTTTTCGGAATTTGGTAAAGTTATACGAATTTATTCAGATAATTACCATTTTAATTTTTTTTCAAGGTTAGACGGTCAACATTTTGACACTCTTCCAAACCATAATATGTTATTACGACTTGTCTTTAGCTAAAGTTAGAATGTTACCGGGTAGATTATTTTTTTATAGTTATTATAAGTACACTTTAAGCTAGAAGTGAGTGAGCATTACCCCATTTAAGGTGCAGTTGCATTTAATTAAAGAACCTTAGTTTTTATTATTGATCGTCAATTCTTTTTATTATTCACTGTTTATTTAACATTATTTAATGTCATTTAATACTACATAAGGTTTACATATAATACTACAATAACCTAGAGTTTATTGCAAAAATCCTTGCAATTTAGTGAAATTTGGCTATTATGAGCTCCAGAAGGCCATAAGTTGATTCATGTGTATTCAGCGTTTTTTGAATAAAACCTTTTCTTCACGTGGATTTATTTTCGCATCATTAATTTCATGCGAATAAACTAACATACTATCACTCCCAAAACTAAGTAGACACTCACTCACATTCTCTGGAATTTAGTTTATATTTCAGTTCTTTAAAATACAATGAATTTAAACAATTTATATTTTTTAAGACTAAATTTGCGGCATTAGAAAAAACTAGAGACTATTTTTTACGGGTAAAAAAAGTGTAATATAAACTATGCTGCAAAAAAGAATGACGCAGAAATACTTGGGAAGTTATACAATTTTTCTAATAAGTGCTACAGAGTACAATAGGAATCTGATTTAAAAATTTTCGTAACACCTCAAAAATCTTGAGTTACGGGTAAAAAACTGGTTTTTCGGTAACTTTAGTTGTAAGAATTTTGTTGGTTTTTTTTATAGATTTTGTAAAGCTGTAACTACTGCCTTAACAAACATAAAATTTTTAAATTCAACGCATGTACCTATTTTAAATTTCAGAGGATGTTAGTGTCTACTTAGTTTTGGGACTGCTAGTGCGAATGTACCTGATTTTAAAAATGTGTCATTATTTACTTCGGACTAATGAAATACGGTAACTGAAATAATACAAATATTTAAAATATATCGAACATTGGTAGAATTTAAAATTCTACGTATTCGCTAATTCGTATTTTTCGGTAATTCGGACAACATTCTTCATTCCAATTTATAGTCTATAATACGGATTGATTGCACCTTTTTAAACCGGATTTCATTCAAACTATAGTGTGATGTTAATCTCTATTAATTGTTACTCCAAAAACACACATTGTTTGTGCTATAAAAATAAACTGTTTTCCTAGTTTTAAGTTTATTGTTCTTTTCATGACTTGTAAAAATGAAACATGTGATTACTACTTAAAATAATGTACACATGCTTATGTTTTCTGTTTTTGTTTTTAATTTATTTATTTAAATTATTAATAAATAAAATACATATCGTCACTTTAAATGTAAACGGAAGTAATTACAATTTACTTTATTACAGGAGAAGTAACAAATTTTACAAAATCAATAATATAAAAGCGTGCTTTACAATTTTTTCAAAAATTATTTATAGTATGGAGACATTAAGCTTTTAACAATTTTCCTTTTGTATATTCAGCTTTTATTATGCTAGTTACGTCTTTTTGATATGCTTTTTTCTAAAGTAACTACACCAAAAATATTTATATTTTAGCTTTTTATATATATTGTATATTAATTCCCATAACATTCCTGAAGGAACATGGGGACTTCTCTGAGTCCAATGAGCAGCACCCGATTCTATTTTTAAACTCATTGAAAGGGACACCTACAGTTTAACGCCGGCTCCGAACGGCAAATGCATTTAGAAGTTTTCAATAGTAGTGATACTTATAACCAGTTACTAGCTAATGTTATTGATACCGCTGTCAAAAAACTTTTTTTTAAATGGTTGGTAGGCGGGTGTCTTACCTACCATACCACAGCGGCACTTTTTATATTTACATGTTATTTATTAAGAAAAGGATATAGGGTGAGTGCACCTAAACTTGGCATGTACCAGTAGTCGGCAATTTTTCTATTAATACTTAAATAACTAAGAATAAAAATAATTATGTATTAAAGTAAAGCTATATGAAATTTATAAATATTCTCAGCTTTCTAAATATTAAAAACCATTTGAGCTTAGATAAGTATTTTTGACAGTATTTTCCTCTAATTAGTGTATGTCTTTCGGTTTTTACGAAAATTATTGTTTTCTTAACAAAATATTAGTGCCGAATTAATAATGTAAATAATTACTTTTAAAAAATTCGATTTCGGAAATGTTTTCTAAAGGTAGAATACTGTTGAAATATGGTTATAAAAGTGAATGGGCTGAAAAACATTATTTTTCTCTAATCTTAAGCGATACCGGCAATAGGAACGAAATTTTTAAATGTTTCAGTATTCAGCACTCTAATGCCGATTTGTTTTAAATAAGTAATAGTTTGAAATTAATCTCAATTTATTATTTTCTGTACTAAAATATGTGCCGACAATAGGAACATAGTATGCCGAAAACCGGAAAATTAGTGCCGACTACTGGCAAATTTGTGTTTTTCACCAAAACAATAATTTTCTTAATTTATGAAACAAAGCAAATTAATGACTAATAACTATTCATCAATTCTATACCAGATTAACATGCGCAGATACAGTAGCTTGAAATAAACAAAACTCTTAAATTGCCGACTATTGGTACATTCACCATATGTGAGTAATTTTTAAACCATTAAAAAACGCATATATTTTGAATACAGATAATAAAATGAAATAATTTTAAATGAAAAGAAAAAATTATTTAATTGTATAAATAATAAATTGAAATCCGTTTAAAAGATTCCAAAAAAAAAAAAATTATACGACATTACAAATCACTTAATTTTCAAAAGAAATACAGTCATAAAAGCTATGACAATCTGCTGGTGTCAATGGTTTTAAGACTTAGTTATGTTGCCGCTTTTTTTTTCTATATTTTAATTCCATTAGTATGATGGGATGGGTTCCCGATCTATAAATTCACTTTTCCTTTTTGCGGAAGTAGCTCATAGTAATCGGTAATATTTGTTTTTAAATAAATTAGACCAGTGCAATCATACGCCAAAATATAAATCATGTTGGCCGTAATAATTTGCTTCGGTACTGTCGACTATAATGTGACTTCAACTTTGGAATTTCATCCAACCATTTTTCAAAATAGCTGAGTCGTTTTTCATATTGAGAATGTAGTTTTCCTTTTTTCGCTCATATTTTATTGAAATTTTATTTACACAACTTATTTGGTAAACCACTGGAATTTATTTAGTTTCTCATTTTTTTAGATAGGCCTAATGTTGAGAAAAACATTTGACTACAAACTTGCACACGATTTATGTTGCGCCTTAAATAATAGTACTTCTTGTATTCAAATGTTTGGAATTTTCTACACATGTGCGTTTTATATTTGAGCATTCAATTAGGTTTATTATGTAGAGCTTCTTCTTTTTCTACGTCATCTTCCAAAAAGCAGTAAGTAAGAGTTTTAGGTAAGAGTCTGATGTACAACGTTCTGCCATCTTTCTTAGTACCCAGTCCCAGAGAATATTTATATTTCTTTCTATTCTTTCCTTTTTTCTTTGATTTTCAAGTCTTTTATTTTGTTTAATTTTCTTGGAGTGCCACATTCAAAATTGTTATCAGGAATATGTTCGTAATCTGAATTAATTAATCGTTATATTTACTCAAAATACTCGCTATATTTTTACTCGAAAATAGGAACTAAAATTTTAAGATTTATGACAAAAGCTGAAGTACATCTTTGCAAAGTATTTCCAACAGTATGTTTTTAAATTTTTATATTAAGATATAGAAGCACTTGTAGTTACGTTCGTTTAAAATTCTTTAATAAAACGTCATTTTCGATCGCATGAGCATGTAGTTTGATAAAACGAAGCATAATGAATCAAAAACTCGATTTCAAATTTTTGTATAGTTACCATTTGCATTTAAGGTGACTATATACCACTTGATGTGTTTTAAAAGCATTTCTAATACAAGAACACTCAAAATTTGTATTCGGTAATCCGGATAATTTAATAGTCCTGATCAGGGTCTGCATTCAATTATCCGGATCATCAAGGTTTTACTTTAATTTTGAAATGTGTAGTTTGTCATGAGGCTGTTGATCGAAACTTTGCTTTTTGTGTCGGCTGTTACTTCTCCCGATTTTTATCGAGGTTTCTCAGAGATCGCCCTATTAAGACGGTTATAGATGGGTTCTCATCCGGTGAGTTCAAAATAAAATCATGGGTACCGCAAGGCTCTGTTCTTTCTTCCATAGCAACGTTTGCAATTCTTATTCTTTTGATCATGGTCCGAGCCTTTAGGAAATTAGCACGAAATGGCTAAATATAAAGGAAAAGCCCATAAGCGACTTGCCGAAAATCTCCGAGTGAGGTCGTGCGAATAGTGTCGATTTTAACGCGAGTAAGTCAATGCGCGTAATTTAGATATTGAGGAATCAGGGGTCCTTGATATTCTTTGCATGAGAATTCACTGTAATGTTCTGTTTAATGATCACATTTTTCGAGTGTCGAAGGAAGCATTGAACATAGCGTTCACGTTAGAAATATGTATTACTGTTAGAAAATATAAACTTATATGTAAAAATAAATGTGTGTTTGTATGTTAGTTGGTTTGTTTGTTTGTGCCTTATGGACAGCTAAACAGCTGATTTTCTTGAAAATTTACAGTATTTCTCTGTATTTCTGGAAGGAGCTATAGGCTGTATACATTTAAAAAATTTCAACTGTGGAGAATGACAACTATTAGTTATCTATATCTTTACCAGCCAAAAAGCGACAATTGCAGAAATCTAACTGGATAAAAGCTGTCTATATAAGTATAGGATATAAATATAAATGGGTGTTTGTTTGATGACTGTTTATAGCTAATAAGCAGAACCTACAGTGTCTTTCTGGAAGGATTGGGTTATGAGCGGAAGGAGAAAATAATTTGGAAATAAGGTAAAAAATGTAAATAAGATTGCATTTAACATAATAATTAAGATGGGGGTAGCGAAGCACAACGGAGTTCTTTATAACATTCTTTTGTTCAAATACTCCAATGATGGTAG
The DNA here is from genome assembly GCA_023159175.1 of Wohlfahrtia magnifica. Taxonomy (NCBI): domain Eukaryota; kingdom Metazoa; phylum Arthropoda; class Insecta; order Diptera; family Sarcophagidae; genus Wohlfahrtia; species Wohlfahrtia magnifica. Next base: position 72,126 of record JAKWBJ010000412.1, on the reverse strand, counting down.
GCCATAAGTCTAGTAACGCGTAAATAAAGCTACCAAAGAGTCTGCGTTCACTTGTTTTGTTGTTAAAGTACTGTTTAGGCGTAAATACAAAGTCAACAAAGAAAAACTCTGTTGAATTTTTTTTTATTTTTTCCTATACAAGTGTGAGCCAAAATGGACCTCCTGTGGCGAACATAAAATTTTTATTTATTATTAATTAAAAAGGGGAAACGCCCGACATGGTCCATCCGAAGATGGAACACTGGGCAAGTGGAAGTCCCGGATCCACTTAATTCTGCCATGCATAATCTGTACTATAACTTCAAGATCCAATACCAACGGCACAACGCTCGAACAATAAAAATTGCAATCGGCTAATTGGAGTCCTTGAAAAGATTCCAATATCCTATTCGAAATAGAGGATGGCGGAGTCCTTTTATCATGCATTTTATAAACTCGCACAAGTACAGAAATACGTAGCGATGTATTATATACTGGGGCTATTTCGATTCGGCAGTAGTGTTCACTACCGAATTGAATCTTAGAAATTTGCAATTTCGCTATTAATTCCGCACAAATATAACTGTGCTGACAGCACACATCCAAAACTTCCCGCTCCGGGATTTTTGAGGCCAGCATCAAATTAATTCGTAGAGTTGGTGATAAAGCCATAGCCTCCCTGATTGGACCAACAATGTTTGTTTTTTGGAGACGTAATACTAACGAATGCGATTTTTTATCATGGCCATGTAACAAGGATTTGTGAGGTTGACAGCAAATAGGACTGTTGCCCGAACTCTCACAAATTTTCGTTACATGGTCGATCCTCAAGCAACATGCGCAAACGTGATGTAAAACGACCATTCGAAGCCCACGTTCTATACTCATATTGCAAAATTTATAACAAAAACGTAAGGGATGATTTTATGTGCATATAATGCACTTTCGTGACCGAGACGATTTCGTCGAATCAGAGGCTTCCACTTTCTTTTCCGATAAAAAAGTAACTTGACCAACTACAATGACCTTCTCAGGTGGGCAATGAGCAGTGGGTAATGTCAACGGAACGTTAGTGTTGGAAGACTTTTCCTTAACGACGTTTGCTTCCCGACGAGTCTCCCAAACATCCATCGCGTCGTCAGATTCTACGAATATAGCCTCGATAAAGAAGCCACTGCGTCTATAATGCTAAGAAAAAATTAATATTAGTTAGTAATTTGATGTTAAATTTAAGTGCTAGTGCAACACAAGTTTTACTATTTGACATTTTCGATCCCGTTCTTAGAACAAATATCAGCGACACGAACATGACCGTCGGAACCGAAATAAATTTTTTCGACACTACCTAAATTCCACGGCGTTTTCGTTCGTTTTTAATAACGACCAGAGGTTTGAGTCCAAGATCTCTGTGGATGTTGCCACTTATAGCACCTATGCAGAGAGGACAAATATTCCTCTTTCCATCGCTTGCAAAAATGATGGACCAAAGATTGAATTTTACAATACCGATTTGCGATATTCACTGAATAATCCAGCATTGATAGTTCTGGCGGTGCCATAGTAGATGATCCGATTTAAAAGGGTTCTGCTGTCTATGCGACAGGTTCACTAGGATTGTCCCGGCATTGAACACAAGGGACGAGAATTAAGACAAGCTTCAATTCATGCCAAAACAGTCAATAGTTCTTCGAATACATATCGACAAGATTGATTGAGCTTCATTTCGAAAATGAAGCTTAAAGCTTTTAACACCAGCATCCCACAATCCTTCTATATGGGGAATGCCGGCTGGTATGAACTTCCAACTTAAATTAGTGTAACCAAGACTCGGATACATCCAACCATCAGGGGTCCGAATGCGAATATACACCACCTCTGCGTAAGTTACATTTTTGAAAAAGTACAACTTTATTGACCGAAATTGGCGAAAATTTACAAAAATCTTAATTTTAATATCTAGCTTACTGGACCATAATTCAGAATTTCATAATAAAGAAATAAATCACTTTCGAATAAAAAAAATAAAGGAAAGAAATGAAAAAACTGAACACTTGACATTATTGAGCAATCATTAAATCAATGGTATCGATTCTTCTTGCTCATACGATACGAATACTTTGCTGTTGTATAAACAAAAATGTCAAACACTTGGTTCTGTTAATTGTTTCAAGTGTTAATACCCTTGGTTAAATGAAAATGCTTAAATGTGGTTTAGTGTTACAATGATAATTGATAATTTTTAATACTAAAAAGCTTACTGGACCATAATTTAGAATTTCATAATAAAGAAATAAATCACTTTCGAATTAAAAAAAAAAAATAACATAAAATAAAGGAAAGAAATGAAAAAACTGAACACTTGAAATTATTGAGCAATCATTAAATCAACGATATCGATTCTTCTTGCTCATACGATACGAATACTTTGCTGTTGTATAAACAAATATGTCAAAGGTTCTGTTAATTGTTTCAAGTGTTAATACCCTTGGTTAAATCAAAATGCTTAGTGTGGTTTAGTGTTACAATGAAATAATTTTTAATACTAAAAAATTTGATAAAAGTGAAAATTCTCATTGGTTGTTTCAAGTGCCAATGAACTTTATATTTTTTATTTAATGTTTCGCAACGATTTCCTCGATATTAATTGTTAATTGTGTATATGGAAGTACATACGTAACTCCTCCCCCATTAGATGAAGGATTCACCTGAATTCTTCGGTTTGGTGTCTTGCACTTATCATACAATTTTAAATAGTAGTGAGTTTAACTTCTTCTATTGTAATTGTTGTCAAATGCAAAATTTTGAAATTTGAGTATGATTTTTTTTATCTATTGTAAATATATTTTATTATTGTGAAAATAAATTTTGATTTGCTATTTTTAAAGAAAAATTATTGTAATTTATAAGAAAAATTCCATTTAAAATATTGTGTTATTATAATCACTCACAATTGTTCCATTTTTAGCATTTTTTTTATAATGATTGTTTGATCGTTAACATTTACAATTTCTATATTTTAATTTTTATTAGTTTACATGTTCTTGTTAGCGTACAATGTTTTGATAATTTGGATTTACTTAAAAATTTATGTTCTTTATACGTAGATATATTATCTATTTTTATAATGAAAGACATATGTATATTTTCTATTTCTATCTCTTTGTTTAAGTATGTTACTGGTATGATAGTTATTATTTGTAGTTGCAAAAGCTTTATGTATATATGTGTATATATATATATATATATATATATATATATATATATATATATATATATATATATAAGTAAATTAAATATTTGGAACTGCAATCCTTCAAAGGGATAATGAATTTATCTTTCTAATTAATATAGCAAAAGCTTTTGTAACTTACAGATATATATATATATCTGTGATATATATATCTGTGATATATATATATATATCTACATATATATATATATATATATATATATATATATATATATGTATATATATATATATATATATCTATGATATATATATATATATTATATATATATATTATATATATCATATATATAAATGTAATATATATATATATATATATATATATATATATATATATCATAATCATCTATTTCTTGTTTTGTCAAGATACTGGCATCACTTAATCCATTTTGTGCTGATGTAATGTAACCCTATATATGTTCTGTGTGGTTTCTTATTGTTGTTAAAATCAGAATTCGTTCAAGGTATATGTTTTGTGTCATTACGTCCCTAACTGTTTTATGAAATCCTGTGAAATATTTTAGTTCCTCTTTTTGATTTTGTGTTAAAGTGTCTGTTATTAATCCTATTGTCATATTAAAGTGATCATTAAGTTTTACTTATTGATTTAGCTCTGTTGTAGAATCATGTATGTTTCTGTCAACAGTATTAAAATGGTAATGTCTTTCTCATCTGCACTGTCCATTGTTCCAAAAAAATACTTGATGCATGACCCACCAAGTTTATTAGTCCTCTTTTTTGTCTCCTAGTTGGAGTTTTTGTGTATGGTTTGCTTAATAGGATATCTATTTATTTATTATTTACATATATTTTTCTCGTTTTTATCGAAAGCCTCTATATTACTTCTTGTTGGCGACAAAAAGTTTGTTATTTGTTTTATATCTGTCTGATGTAAAATTAGATCTGACTCTGTTGAAATGGTACAATTACCGTTAAGAAGTTCTACATAGCTATTTGTTTCTTTTATGGACTAAATCATTATATTAGCTTTAGTTGGTGTTAATACCAATAATATTAATATTGTCCATAATAATATCCGCAATTTTAGGTTAATTGTTATTACTAGGGTAATTAAGTATAATTAAATTTATTTGGTCTTTTAATGTTATGAATTCCTTGGAATGAATGTTTTCTAAACTTAGGTTCTTCTTTATGTCGCAAATTTATATAATTTTTTTAAATCCTACCTGTCTGGTTTTCATATAATGCTCTCTATTTCTGTTTATTTTATGTATGTTAAACTACCTTTGCAAAGCCTTTCGTGAATTATTGTGTGATTTATTTTGTGGTTTTGTGTGTCTAGAAGAGTGCATGATATGAGTCATTATATAATATAAATGCTTTATGTATATACTGAGATATCGATAAATGATTTACGAAATTCAAAGTTCGTTTTTTTTTTTTAATAGACTTGATTTTTATCAATATCGTTTTTGTCTATGTAAAATCTGAAAATCTTTTCAACAGTGTTTTGTTTTCTTTGCACAATAACTATTTGTGTTTTAAATCTATTTACAATAGTATACATATATTGGAATTTCAAAATTTGAATTTTGCTGCTGCGAGTGAACTGTGTCTATTTAAACTGCCATGCTATTGTTGTCCTCATTAACGTGGACTGATTCTATTTGAGAATTAATTTCAACATTTTTTATTCTACTTAGAAAATCCGCGATCACTTCAGCGGTTGATGGCCACTTTCTAACTCGAATTCCCTACCTTAAACGTATGGCCGAAAGTATTTTACTACCCATAAAATGGCAAGCAACTCTTTCTCTATAGTAGCATAATATGCTTCATGCTTATTTAGGGTTCTAGATGCATATGCAACAGGATGTCCATTTTGGGATAGAACGGCACCTATAGCAAAGTTGCTGGTATCTGTTGTGATTTTAAATTTTTTCGTAAAATTAGGATATCGCAATATCGGTGAGTTTGTATCTTAAAAATTATGTTTCTTTGTTGAGGAGGTCGCATTTGTGAACTTGTATTTTAAGTTTTGCATTATTAAGTGTTTGGAATATTAATTTAAGCTTTGTTAAGTGTTATTGTAAGGAGGTGCCAAACGCCGTCGTCTACATAGACGACGCAAATCTTATTTATGTAATCACTGAGAACTTTATTTAGTAATCTTTGAAAGATTGATAGGGCGTTTTTCAAGCACGATAAAACATCCGCTTCTTTAAAGAACAAAAGTTCAAATTCAGTAAGCAATTTTAAAATTGCCTGACGTTCATCGTGATTTGTATGGGATAAATCAATACTATTTGTTATTTTTTGTTTTTCTATATGTTCTAAATTACAAATATTTGTCATAGTCGTATTCCACGAAATACAATTTATTTTAAGTATTAAGTCTAATTGTAGGGTATGGCTCTATCAAGACCCCTTTTTTAAAATGCTCGTGGTAGATGTAAGCAATGATGTGATAAATTTGTTAATTTATTATCCTTTTTGAGATAAACAAATGGTCCGAATTAATTTGTACTCCCAATAAACAAATTTTAATTACTTTTTTGTAAATATATTACGAAAACCTTTGGAACAAAAAACCCACCCGGGCTTTTTTTTTTAATATAAAACCCGATAAGACCTGGGTGGGTTTAATTGGGTTACCCAGTGGGTTGCCAACCTTCATTTAAACTTATGGGGTAAGGAGAATTAGTTTGACTTGCGGTGTTAAAACAAAAAGGTCTTTGTGTGTACGTATTATATTGTGTATTTTTGTTGATGTTTGGTGTGTTAGTTTTATAATCAGTATTGTGAATATTTAAGTTTTTATTCTAAGTATTAGTATTTTTGCTGTATTTAATGTGAGTTCTAGGGTCATCTAACGCCTTAATTTGTGAATATCTCAATTATAGTATTAAGTGTACTATTCTGAACTAAATTAGATCCCATTGGTACGTCAATTCTATTAAAAGATTTACTAAATCCCTATCCACTTCGTCTCGTTTATAAATACTAGGCCTAATGTTACCGAATAAATATATTTGGTTTATATCATATTTTGCCTTTTCAAAATAATTAATTAATTCTCTTAAATTGTTTACTTTTATTTCCCAGCATTTGTTAAAGATGTCGCTTGGTTTGTGGTACTCTCTCAATTTCGACTTTATTTGGTCCCAAGTTGCGTTAGTTCAATGAAAATGCTTATGGAGCATAACGTGGTTTAGTGTTACAATGAAATAATTTCAAATAATCAAAAAATTTGATAAAAGTGAAAATATTCATTGGTTGTTTCAAGTGCCAATGAACTTATATTTTTTATTTAATATTTCACAATTTCCTCGATATTAACGGTTGGTTGTGTATGTGGTAGTACATACTTAACTCCTCTCTCATTAGATGCAGGTTTCTCCTGAATTCTTCGGTTTTTGTGTCAGTTCGATAAAAGTCTCAACGGTCACAGTAAAACAAGTTCCCATTGCACCCGTTAAGGCCAAACAGGCTTTTCTCTGAAGCCTCATGCATCTATTTATGCGAAGCCTCTAAGCCTTAGGCCACCATACAATCGATTCATAAGAAACTATTGGTCTAACTATCATGGTATACAACCAATAGATGATCCTATTCGAATTAAGTCTCCTGTTGAGGGTAACCCCAGGTATTTTACCTCCTTTGACAGTCCAATTTCGGTACCCTTCAGTGAAATCAGGTTAAGGAATCGTTGCACTTAGTCTGACAACACAACATCGTACTTGCGAACGACAATGGCAGCTAAGTCATCCGCATATCCAATGGCGTCATAGCCACACTAATATACGACTTAGGTTGTTCGCTTGGCCTTTCTTCAAATCTTGGCTATAAAAACCACCCTAACCTTCCGCCAATCCCGTGATATGTATCCCCAAATGTAGCTTTTCCTGAAGATCAGAAAAATCAGGTCTAGGATAATATCCATATCCCAACTAAAAATCCTTCTAGTCAGACTCCAAAACTGTCTGTTTAATGTATCAGTATGGTACGAGTAAACCGGTTTCTTGTTTCTTGTATGTGGAGCCGGAAAAGTGAGCCTGAAGCAGAAGCTAAAGCGTTACCCTGTGGTTCTTCGTATAAGTCTCGTCTCATAAGAAGACTAATGTCTTTAGAGTGTTCCTTCGCCAAGGCACATTGACGACTAGCCGCCATCGGAGTCTCTGCAATATTCTTATGGTAGTGACTTCACGAATTTCCCTGGACCTCCTAATTTCATTATTATATAGAGTAAGGGCGGTTCTGTATTCACCCACTACTAAGTGCTCTTAGCATGATTGAAAAACTTACGAACATTTTTAATAAGATCCAAAGCCGCTTATTCCACTATGTAACGAGCTGCTCATACCACTTTGTTCCCCCTAACCTGCCTCTCCGCACAGCTTTCGTGAAAGGCAGGTAATAGCGCACCATTTAATTGGTGCACAGCAGGTGCTACAGGACTGCTCTCAAGTAGCGCCCTGAACGTTGACCAGTCTGTCCGGAGACCTGCAGATCAAAATAGAAATCATGTATACGAAAAATCATGTAAATTAAAAAAAACATTTAGAATGTTAAAAAAAATATTTTTTAACACGTTTCTTTTGGTATTTCCCAAATGTATATGTGAAAAAGTTTACGAATTGTGAACCAAGAAAGGTTATTAAAAAATAACTGTTCCGTTTGGTCTTTATGAAACAATTGTCAGTCTATCATTTTTGCCTGTTAACACTTTAGTTGGCGAGTACATTATTAAGGACAATCAAATTTTAAATAATATCGTACGACTTTCATAATTCTGTTCCAAAAACTAAATATGTTTATAGAAAACCCAATTGGTTTTTCTTATCACGTTATTGCTTTTTCAGAAACCTTGTTTAATAATAGAGGAAAATTCTGAATTTTAAAATTTTATGGCCAAGATATAAAATTTTTAAAATACTTGATCTAGCATTTTTTAACATGCCATCAGATATATACCTTAAGAATTCACATCCTACTACTTATACAGAAGATCGTCATCATTCCACATTACAGTTCAATGTTTTTCATTCCACTAATTTCTTTACATTAGAAACACAAAGTGATCTACACAACAAAGTTTTTTCTTTGCTTGTCTTCTGTGAACTACAGAAAATTTAATCAATTATTATTATTAAACTTTGACTGAGATTTTATTATATCTTAGGATAATCTTGATTGCATTTTTTCCAATTTCTACGCTGTTTTGCATTACTGCATTTCCGAAGCGGTTCCCAAAAAAACGGTACGCAAGAATAAGGGTCCTCCATGGAGTAATTATTCTTTGTCTAACATAAAAAATAGAAAGAATAAACTTTATAACAAATATAAGTTATCTGGCTCTTCATTGCCGAAACCGTATTATCGAACTTAAGGTCTCAACAAAATTCATCTGTTCCTGGTCCTGGTGGTATGCCAAATTGTATTCTTAAAATTCTATAATTTTCCACAAATCTATCTAATTTTTTTACTAGCCATCCATTTGGAAATAATCCATTGTTTAAATCCGGAAGTAAACCACAATTTTCAAACTATAGAGGAATCGCTAAACAGAATGTAATCCTAAAACTTCTGGAAAAGATTTTAACTGACAATTTATAGCATCAAATCTCATCCCTTTTATCTCCATTCCAACATGGTTTCCGGAAATTACGTTCAACAGCTACTAACATTTAAGAACAATTGAAATAAATGATGGTTTTATTAATAACAAACAAACTAATGTTATCTATACTGATTTTAGTAAAGCGTTTGATAGAGTCAACCATGATATTTTACTTTAGAATTATCACGCATGACATTTAGTAATAATGTAATTTGCTGGCTTAAATCTTATCTCTCATCCAGAACCCAACAAGTAAAGTTTTAAAATGCTATATCTAAAACTATTGACGTTCCCTCCGGAGTGTCGCAAGGTAGTCACCTGGTTCCGGTATTATTTACCTTATATATAAACGATCTTTCATCCGTTATCTTTCATTCCAATATCTTGATGTATGCCAATGACGTATGTCATTTTTCCGTTCTTATAAACTCGATACCAACTATTATTTTAATGAAACTGATCTAGATAAAGTAATTAATATTATGGATCTTGGGATTTTGTTAGATTATAAATTAACATTTTGTGATCATATCTCAGTGATACGTTGAAACGTTGGTCGAAAGAATTTTTTGATTCTTATGCCACGAAACATTTATTTACATCTTTGGATCGCCCTGTCCTTGAATGCGGATCTATTATATCGGATTCTTACTTCAATACGTATAGTAATAGTATTGAATCGGTGCAAAAACAGTTTCTTCTATTCTCTTTGAGGACACATAGATGGGGCTCGTATGTACTTCCTTCATATGAAAATACTTCCTTCTTATGCGCTCACTAAATTACCTACTTTGAAAAGCTGACGAACTATGCTGAGTATTTCCGTTCTATCGAGTTTAATTCGAGGTGACATCGATTCGGAATTTTTACTATGCCGTATTATTTTTAATGTTCCTACTAGACCAATTCGCATCTTTTAAATATTAACCTTAAAGTATTATCGATCAGTTCAAGCAAACAACGACTCCTTTCGTCAAATATGCTTCAAATTTAATCATTGTTATCATTTAATTAGCTTCTGTGGTTCTATAGATGTTGTAAAGTGGAAAGTTTTTTATATATAAATCAATAATTATGAATTTTCAATACTTGTATTTATACTTTAGTCTGTTAGGAAATGTGATCCATAGACCAAAATGAAATAAATAACAAAATAAGTTACTTAAGTATTAGGTTAGGTGGTTGAAGGATGAGTTCCCACTTAAACCAGAGGTTGGGCTTATGTGGTACCCCAATAATAGTAACTAAGCCGGGAATTAAACTGTCACTATAAGAAACTATTTTGGCTCCAAAAAAAGTTTAAATAATAAGAGGCGAGGGAATTCCACCTTTACTTAGTGCAGTACGTATATGGGTGTTGCTACACTACTGAAAGACGTATCTTCATTTGATTACCTTGGTGGATTTAAGGTACATACTAAGTATTTGCATACATACATATATGCAAGAAGTATAATACAGAAATAAAAACATAAAAAAGTTATACGACAACCAAAAAATTATATCAAAAAAAGTATGGTGTAAATCTATGGATAAGCAGGTAAATAATAAAATGTCTAATTTTGAAGTTTTTTTTTAAGAACTGACTGATTTTTTTATATTCTTTATATATGTTAATAAATAATGTATTATAAAAAATTTCTTAAATTTAATCAAGCGTTTGCTGTATTTGTCGATATAAAGTATGGTTTTGAGAAATTTTATTTGTGTCCCATTTTGATTGTGAGTAGCTGTACCTATTTTAAAAATCTTACATCACTTTCTCTAATTTTTCATCAAAAAAATACACTTGTTGCCCTCTTTTTTGATATATAATATAATTTCATATTACAGAGAAAAGCTTTCTGCGTCTACTAAAAATTTGAGTTAAGTCATTTTAGCGGTACAAGTGCGATATGTCAAAATTACTAAATCAAAAATGATTTAAACCAAAGCTCTGAAAGTATTTTTAAAATTGAAGATCGTAAGAGAGAAGACAAATTATGTGAAGTAAACTTTTAATTTCTAAAATTTTGGTTTTCAAAAAAAAAGGACTTGTTTTGAGTTTGTAATTAAAACTAAATTTTATTTAATATTCTTTCTTCTATACTAATTTGCAATATTAATTATTGCTTACTATTGAGAAATGTTATTATTGCTTAATATTAACAAGTCATTTACAAAAGATAATAATCAAATAGGTCATGAAAGCAAAAAGAAATAAATTGTATTTCCGGTCAATAATTAATAGGTCATATCAGTATTAGCAAAAAATATCGTTTTGCTTAATTGCAGTCTGATCATAAATGTGTTTTGTAGTTGTGAATAACAAAACACACTTATGTCTAAAAACATTAATTCGTGAAATTATAAATGTTTTATTAAATAATATTGACTCGTGTTAAGATAACGATGGGAGACATTATAACATAGTACCTCTCATAAGAACAGCACGCATGCGCACCTGATAATTAAATAAAATTTATTAAACAATTTAAAATCTAGTGAAGTAAAATTTCAATAAGAAATTTTGACAATGTTAACGTTTGCATATTACAAATAGTTTTAACGAAATGTTCACCGTTATAATTTCTCAATAAAAATTATTTAAAAAATAAAGTTACTTCTGATCTCAAGAATAAGGAAATAATGAAAATTATTTAAAAATTTCTGCACTCACATATCGAGACGTACTGATTTTAATACGGTTCATTATTACTCATATAATTTTTTTCCTATTTACCTTTTTCTTAACTCGTATAGTTTTAATTATTTGAAATAATTTTACGTTCAATTAGTTTACGAATATTAATAGTGTTCTTTTCGATAGGAAACTCTTACTTTATTTTGGATCCAGACCCACGTAATAAACGCAAAAAAATTGAAAAGTAGTTCCAACATAAACAACTCCTTTGACTTTTCTAAACCTGGTGAAAGTACTGAATGTCCAAAATACGTTGTATTCCAACATAAACAACTCCTTTGACTTTTCTAAACCTGGTGAAAGTACTGAATGTCCAAAATACGTTGTATTAAAAAGTCAAATAGCCGGTAACCGAGCCCAAAGTTACAATATTTTGTTAGTTGCTAATATTAAGTTTTTGCGACTGTAGTAACCCCGATAAACAATGTGAACGCAACGCAGCGGCAATTCTTTGCAATTGGAAAATCCGATTTTGACAGAGCGTTTAATAGTGAAATTGGTTGCAAAGGAAAATTGACTTAACTAATCCAAAAAAAATTATTTGATTATTAAATTAAAAACTAATTGATATATCTTTTCTGTTTTTGCTTATGTTTCATTTAATATTTTAATAATAATAATGATTACGCCAATACGTTTTCTGAAAATGCAATAGTAAAACATTTAGTCATACATTCTTTTTTTCTGCTTGCCGTTTTTCCACTTTAAGGGCCATTATTACACCTGGTAGGTTTTTAACGGGTAGATAATTTGTTTTTCATTATTATAAGTGTACAATAAGGAAAAGTGACCGTTAAACTAAAGGGATAATCATACTACCTGTAACTTAAAGTTAAGTTATGTGTGATATATATATTATTCAAAATATATATATATATATATATATATATATATATATATATATATATATATATACATATATATATATATATATATATATATATATATATATATATATATATTGTTCAATATGGCATTTTCAAATATAAACATGAAAAATAAACATTTATATGTTAGTACAAAATAACACAAAGAGAAAAAAACCACAACACACAAATTTTATAAGCAAAATGAACAAACATAACAAAAAAGAAAGCTCGTCGTTGCCGCTGCGTTTTTAAAGAACTTGGTTATTTTAGCAAAAAATTAGCGCTATTGCTCCGTCACTGCAATATTTAAAAGTTGTAATAGCAAAAAAAAGTTAAAGGTGACTAAAGTTCGCTTTAGCTAAAGTGTGCTTTTACTAAATCCAACTTTAAGGGCAAGTTGTAATAATGGCTTAAATAAATATAAAATGGACACATTAAATTTGAATATTTTGTTTGTTTACAAAATTTGTATTTATTTATTTACTTTCACAAACTGCAAGTCACACAACAATATTGTAATGTTACAAGCAAAAGCCGAAAAGGAGTAAAAAATAACAAAAACAAATTCAATGGCAAATGCTACAACCACGACCTAACGGGACACTACGCGAACAAGTGTGTTAGACCTAAAAAAGAACACACACAACTAGTGCTTGCTGTTACATATACTACAGCAAGAGGTGCAGCGTGGTGTGTCGCTTTTGCGGCAACTACGTCAGATCAGGTGTGGCAAGAGAAATTGGGCCATTTTAACTAAAAATTATTGGGCCAGTGCCAAAATAACTCAATGGTTATGGTATGAAATTGAAGAGAGATAATTCAATTTTAACATAAGTGTGGAACATGCATGGTCAGTAAAATTCATGTAAGCTAATTTCATATAGAATATGTATATAAAAAGGACAAACACCCTGTTAGATCCCATACATCGTGATGTGTGTTGCCCGTTCAACATTAACTCTCTAGGTGGCTCTAGATATTTCGTCAGTGATGTTTACTCCCGACACATTTTTGTATATTTTCTGAAATCAAAAGGCAATGTTTCCCAAATGTTTAAAGCATTTAAACAAATTGTTGAAAAACAAACTGGTCATAAAATTGATATGCTCAGGAGTGACAACGGCCGTGAATTTATAAATAAAGATTTTAACGTTTTTCTGCAAAGATGGTGTAGGTGAACGAGTCAATCGCATAGCAACGTTCAAAAAAATATATAGGCTGAGGCAATAAACACGGCAACCTATCTACGTAATAGATGTCCCACAAAGATATTGAGTGACAGAACACCACATGAAGGCTGGTACAACCACAAGCCAAATGTACAGCATCTAAAAATTTTTGGTACTCATTCAGTGGCTCTTAATAAGACTCGCACTCATAAATTCGAAAGGAAGGAAGGAAAACATTTTATATTAGTTGGTTACTCCCAAGTAGCCAAAGCTTACCGTCTATATGATAAGAACAGCCAAAAAATAATACAACGTCGTGGTGTTCTTTTTGATGAGAACATCTTTAATGGCAGAAGCGATGACTAAACAACAAAACCTGACCGTGACTAATGATTGGAGTCTCGCATTCCGATATACTACAACATATAAAGAAAGGTGTCTTATCTACGTCTGATGAGAAATACGAATCCGTAGATGATAAGCATAAAGAGGAGTCAATCTCTGGCGATTCTGATATTGCTGGTTTTGAAACAGCTGAAGAAACCGATTCAAATAAGGAAGATTATATTCAGAAGGAGACTTGGTTGTAGTAGAACAAAGTTTGTAAAAACTAGCAAACCTGATAGACCACGTAAGTACCATAACCAATCGCATCAAATTATAGACGCAGTACCAGAAACAGATCAGAAATGGAACTTGGTCGTTAATAGACCTGCCAAAGGGTGCAAAAAGGACAATGAATTCCAAGTGGGTATTTGCTTTAAAGAAAAGTAAGCTTGGGCAGATCGAGCGTTTAAAGCTAGGCTTGTCGCTAAAGGTTTTGAACAAATTAAACATGAACCTTGTTTATATCAAGCATCAATTAAATGGGAGTTGGTATTAGTAGCAGTGTACAAGGATGATGTGAATCACTCATTGGCGAAATGGTTTCCAACCATTGATGAAGGCAAGTTACATTACTATCTTGGAATTGAGGTCGTAAGTGAATGAGACACTGGTACAATAATATGTCAATCAAAATACATTAAAGAATTTCTTCGAGAATATGGGATGGAAAACTGCAGACCGGTATCAATGCCACTAGAAGTTAATTATCAAGTCACTTGTAAAAGGAATTTTTAGGCGTAGACCCAAAAATAATAGGTTTTCCCAAAAGGAGAAATAAAAAGACAATTAGTGTTTTAATTATAATAAAATTGAGAATAAATCTCTTTATTTAAAAAGTATTACCTTATAAATGGTGATACATAAAAATGTAAATATGTGTATATGTAATATATACATAATGTTGTTTCCATTGCAGTGGTTGAATATATAATAATAATAAAAACAATAACCGAGTTTGACTACGGTTAAAGTATTAGCTAAAAAAAAAATTTAGGTACCGTAACTCAAAAGATTTTTACCTTATATTTTCATCCTTGATGATAATAAGAACACTTAAAGAAAAAAGCTAAATAAACTAAATTAAATAGATGTTATCATTCCTAATAGCGACCAAATCCTTGGGTTCAACATCTCTTTGTGGATGTTGCCACTTGTAACGTTTATGTAAAGAGGACAAATATTCTTCCTTCCATCGTTTGAAAAAATGATGGACTAAAGCTCGAATTTTACGATACCGATTGACGATATTTATTGAATAATCCAGCATCGATGGTTCTGGCGGTGCCAGAATAGGTGATCCGATTAAAAAGTGACCTGGTGTCAATGCGACAGGTGGTAAAATCTCTATAGATTTAATTCGACGCACCTACAAAATTGGTACCATTATCGGAGAGGCTAACCAACCTCTTCGCGAAATAAAGCGATTAAAGGCAGCCAAAAATATATCCGTCGACAAGTCCGAAGCAAACATACCCTTTAGTGATCTGACAAGATCGACCAGTCCAAAGTAGTCCACTCGGGGGGAAGTGCAGCCATTATTTGACTGCATGTTCGCTTGCGTTCAATTGTACAACGCTTACACCAATTAATAACGCTGCGAACCAGAGTACGCAATCTTGGATTGCGATATCGTTCACCGTATGATAGACAAGGTGACTTTCCAAGTCGACCGTTCAATCTCATAAGTCCCTGTTCATCCAAAAATGGATTCAATGGGACTAAAGAAATCTTTTCAAGCAAAGGAATCTTACCCAATAGGTACCTGTATTCCTCTGGGAAATAATCCTTTTGCGCAACAATAGCCAAGCGCAATTTCACCATTTTAACTTCAGATTTAGTGATAATGGTTGAATCAAATCTAAATCGATTCCTATGTTTCGAATTTTCAGCAAAAAATAACATATATATATATGCGGTGACCCGAAGGGCCATATCCAACGACGAAAATCGCTCTAAAATATCCTCGAATTTATCGAAGACAGACTCATGAATTTTAACTTTCCTGACCTCGCTATCAGTATTCAGAGATCTAAGATCCTTTAAATTCCAAAAAATCTTATCCTGTCGGAGCCACTCTGGACCGTGCCACCAAAGTTCACTCTTAGCCAATTCAAGTGGCTACTATTAAATCAGCTGGATTATCTTCCGACCTTACATGGTGCCAATTATGACCACCCGTATTCTCATGAATGAGACAAACCTTATTCGCAACGAAGGTCGTCCACGTGCAGGGAGCTTTACGCAACCAAGCCAACACAATAGTGGAATCGGTCCAGCAATAACTGTGCCTAATAGGAATATCAATTTCCCTAAGCAAATTCCCTAAAAATTCTGATGCTAACACAGCACCACACAATTCAATAAGAGGGAGAGATACAGATTTAATAGTGGCTACTCTTGTCATTGAAGACAACAAATGAGAAAATCGTGCCATCTGTGATTCGAATGCGAATATACACCACCCATGCGTATGCTTTTTCTGATGCATCAGAAAAAACATGAAATTCGGCAGCAGATTCCACAGAAAAATTCACCCATCTCAGTATCTCGATTTCATTTATACCGTCGTAGTATTCAATGAATTTTATCCATTTCCTCTCCGTAGAAGCGGGAAGGCATTCATCCCAATCAATATTGTCTTGTAAAATGCGTTGCATAATAATTTTGGCCATGACAATCACGGGACTTTACCAGCCAACGGGGTCAAAATTTCCTTTTTCGTGTAACTCGACTTCATTTCAATAGGACTGACCCTAAAAAAGAGAGAGTCTAATTGCGCATTCCACAAATTCCCTAAAGTCTTAGAGTTGCTGGACGCTTCAAATGTTAAAAGTTTTGCGTCAACTAAATTTGACGTGGGCGAACGTGTTAGAACTGAACGCTCATCGAAGTCCATGTCCTAAGCTCAAAGCCAGCCGAAGACAAGGCTAATTGATCCCTAACAATCAAGGCAGTGAATACATCATGTGCTCCCGTCAAAACGTCGTCAAGGTACATGCCTTTCCGCAAAATGTCGGATGCTAGAGGTAAAGTTCCCTGGCAATCGTCATCTAATTGAAGTAATGTTTTAATAACTAAATAAGGAGCGCAATTCACACCGAAAGTTACAGTCTGAAGTTTGTATTCGGCCAACTGACTATCAGGGGAGCTTCTATAAAGGATTCACTGAAATGGAGTATGCGATACATTTGTGATGTCACAATCAAAATCATACCTAAACAATCGCCAAAGAAGTATTAAATTTACCGAATCGGCCTGCAAAGTTGGTCCCACAAATAAGCAATCATTCAAGGAAGTATCATTCGAAGTCTGATTCGAAGCATTGAAGACTACCCTAAGTTTCGTGGGCTTCCTATTAAGCTTAATAACAGGATGGTGCGTTAAATACCACGAGGTATTTTCAGAGGGACCTACAGACTTCATATGACATAAGCTCAAATATTCCTTCACAACCTCATCATACATATCCCTAATGCCCGGTTTGCGCAAAAAAGATGATTAAATTCTAAAAAATTGCCGTAAATCACTAGTCCTCGAGATACCCAAATTGATCGAAGTCGGGTTTCAAGGAAGCGTTACGACTTACAATTCTGCTCACAAATTCTATCTTCTGGAGATAAAATCCTCCTCTTCGGGGTTTCTTCAAGCTCCAAGAATTTACGCCGATTTATATTTAAATTATCTTCCTCGGAGAGGGTAATAACCGGTCCTATTAAGATCCATCCAAAAACAGTTTCTTGAGCTAGCAAGGAACCGAAAATATTCCTCTTAAGTCCACCCAAGAGAATATTTGGATATACATCAGCGCCTAATAAAATATCAATAGGGCCACTCTTACAAAAGTTCGGATCTGCAAGTTTAAGGTCCAGAATTTTACCACTGATATGCGAAGGTAAAACAAACGAAGACAAATTACTAGAAATTGAAGGTAATACAAGGGCAGATGTCTCCAAATCAACACTATCATCAATCAGAGAACCTATTCGAAGTGTACCAACTTTTCTAGACAAAACAGAAGCATTCCTGTCGACGCGGGAAATCCTAATACTAGTGGAAGTTGACGGAAGTCACAATTGATTTCGCAGGCGTTCCGATATAAAGGAAGCTTCTGAAGCAGGATCAATAAAGGCCCGTGCCGGATACATGATACCCGGGAATAAAATCGTAACCATGGATATTCCAAATAACAAGGAGCAATCTCGCGCAAGATGAAAAACTTAACGATTAGCATTTAAATTAGAAGCTGTAGATGTAGAAGGTCCTGAATTATCAATATTCACAGGATGAGCCACTTGACTCGCTGACATATTCATGTCCTGAATGGTAGTATTAGCAGAGTTGTTAGCAGAGAGCTCTTGATGGAGTAAGGTATGATGTATCTTATTGCACATTGAACAACTATGACTATGACGACAATCCGTAACATCGTGTTGTCTCGAAAGACAATTAAGGCAGCAATAATGTCTTTTAATCGCTGAAATAGACATCTGCAAACGATGGCAAAATCTCAATGGATGACTTTGGACCGGACACAAAATGGACGTAGATGCCGACGAAGTATTCGAAACATGTGTCCGTACCTTATTATTAACCTCTTTTTCTGCCAATATTTGAAGCCTTAAGATCGCGTATACAATCCAAAGTTTGAATCCTTTCCGTGAAAAAGCAATCCAAATCTTTTCACAGGGACAATGATGTTTTATCCCTATTGCTCTGTTCCGAGATGGACACCGTTTACTCTGGTAAGCGCTGAGTACAAATAAAAGCAATAAAATTTCCATCAAGGTTGAAAATATAAGGTAATAAGATCACTTAAAGAAAAAAGCTAAACTAAACTAAATTAAATGGGAGTTGTACTTAAACAAGGAAGATCGTGAAACAATCAGAATGATTACCCATCAGTTATGAGAGCTCTCCTGTATCTGGCTATAACCAGTAGACTAGGTATCCTCCATTCAGTCTCCAAGTTAGCCCAGAGAAATTCCATTCCACATGAAGAACATATGCAAGCAGTCAAACATATTTTGCTTTACCTTCGAGGTACAATTGATAAGAAAATCGTGTAAGAAAATAGCATAACATCAATAAGCGAATTTGTCGACGGAGACTGGCAGAAGCTATTGTTTTCAACATCAATAACCAAGGAGCTGAAAAAGTGGCAAAAAACCCAATGTGTCACAAGAGAACTAAACACATCGATATTAGGTTCCGTCAGGTTCAGGAAGTTGTTGGAAGAAAGGAAATAGCCTTAAACTATTGTCCAACCCAACCAAAATGTATTTTGTAAAATCGATGAAATTTGTATAATTATCTTTGTTAATTGTAAAACACCTTTCACATTGAGAAGGAGGGTGCTTAGCATGCAAATTGGACACGTTTTTTCTCATAGATAAGTTCTCTAAACGTTAAAAATACAATAAATACATAGATTTTTCCTGGTCTTATAT
Organism: Wohlfahrtia magnifica; assembly: GCA_023159175.1. Taxonomy (NCBI): domain Eukaryota; kingdom Metazoa; phylum Arthropoda; class Insecta; order Diptera; family Sarcophagidae; genus Wohlfahrtia; species Wohlfahrtia magnifica. Next base: position 52,764 of record JAKWBJ010000412.1, on the reverse strand, counting down.
CTTAGATATTTATGTTTATGAATAATAGGAAAACCAGGATTTGATCCAATAATAAGTGAAGTTATAATACAAAAACAAAAATATCAAAAGTTTTTAAACACAACACTTAATCGGACAAGGTAAAGTTTGAATCACTAAATGCATTAATCGACCAATCGGTAATAATTTGCATAATCTTTGACATCTAGCAGTCAATAAGCGTCTTAGAATTAATTTTTATATACTTTCGGTTTTATGGAGTTCAATATTGCTAACAATGTCGCATTAAGCTGAACAATTATGTTGACCTTTTTGGATGAACTTTGGCTAGGGGAGTTCAATAATAAAATGCCAACTTGTTTATCTTAATGTGACATTGTTAGCTATACTAAATTCCAAAGAGCCGGAAGTATATCAAAATCAATTCTAAGATGCTACTGACTGTGCTAGATAGCAAAGGATATGCAAATTATTACCGATTGATCGATTGTATTGAAGTGATTCAAACTTTGCCTTGTGCGTTTATGTATTGAGTTTAAAAAATTGGGTTATTTTTGTTGAATTAAATGCTGGTGTTTTCCTATTATTCATAAAGATAAATATCTGAAGTATAAATAGGACCCCACAACATCTATATATTAATTGTATTTTTTATGGTAAGTGGACTTATGCGAAAAATACGTGTCCGATTATGCGTTGGAGTCACTGTATCTTCATCTACACAATGCAAAAATACTTAAAGTTGGGTCATACCAAGAAATACTGTAGTAACGACTCAATATGTGAAGTTTACTTAACAGCTATACATGATCCTTGTTAAAATATCAAGTACGTAACAACGGAACAACAACAAATGTTCTATTTTTCAACACCGACAAAGTATTTAAAAATACAAAAACATCAACAAATTTACCTACAAAGTTGCGTCAAAGTACCAACAACTGATGGTATAAAACAGAATAATTAATCGTAACTATTGGGTCAAGAAAGAAAATAATAACGTTACAGAATAACAACATGAACAATGAAAACCATACAAAAAACAACAGCTATAACAACAATTTCCTCTTTAACCACCAATAACATTACTATTGATAAAAATAAAAACACATACTTTAAAAATACCTTGTATTTATCTCTTTATAAAAGTTAACAACGCTAAGTGAATACCCGTATTTATCATACTTACCTGTTGTGTAAGAATTGTTTGTGAAATAAGACATTGCTTATTATTAAGTATTTTTTATTTACTTTTGTAATTGTTTTTATCATATTGGTCAATACATAAAATATTTGTAAAAAAGTGCAGATCTAAGTGTCAGCACTTTTATAAAATGAAAATATGTTATTTATAATTAAATTTTTTTGATAAATTATTCTATATGAAATCACGATGAAGAAAAGACGTTGGAACCAAACGTGAGGCTTAAAGAAGGGACATAGTACCCTTAACAGCGAAATATTAAAAAAATATAAACTTGAAAAAAGGACTTAGCATCCTAAAAAGTTAAACCACAAATAAATTTCAAAATAAGGACATAGCATCCCAAAAGTGAAGTAATAAATAAAAAGGTCATAGTATTCTTAAAACCGAAATAAAAAGTGAAATACAAATGGAAGACATAAAGTTCCTTTAAAGTGGAATAAAGATAAATTTTGAAATTAAACAAATTGCTGAAAACATTCATATTTGTTGGTGCGGCTAAAGCTCAACGGGAGGAAGATAATTAGAACAAGGCAAATCCAATTGGAGAATCCGAAACATAGGTGATTTAATTTAACGAAAAAGGGCGAAAAAAAGACAACAGTGAGGAATAATCTACGAATAAATCTATTGATAATGATATTGATGTAAGTACTCTTTTGATTTTTCTGTGCATTTTTCGCGCAAATCAAGCTGATTTTGTTCAGAACTAAATACCTAATAATAATGGTTAATAGCACTAATAAATAATAATAATAAAAATTAATAATAATTATTTTTGGCTGCGATTCCTACGGGATCGTCCAGTCATTCAACAAAAAATAATAAATAAAAGAAATTGAATCAATATGAGTGCAAGATTTCTTGTAATTGTGTTTATTCTTTCATTTCAATAATGAGTATGACAAACGACCAAATAGCAGGATTTGTCACCACAGCCATAGAGGCAATGACTGAAGAATTATCACGTAAAGTAGAGTTATTGACAAAGCAGTTCGATCCACTAACCCCAAATGTGACAACATACAAAGCAGTGACGTTGACGTAGGGAAATAGGCAGGGAAATAGCTTATATCTGATAAAATCATTACCAGAATTCAGAAGTGATATTCACTCTTACCCTACTTATGGAATTGCGGTACATTTCGTCATGAGTTACTATCCCGAGGGATCAGAAAATTACTACATAGAAATGAAAATTTTTAGAAACGAGATAGCGGGAACAGCAAATGCTAAATTTCTTATTTAAATACAGTCTCAAATTTTGAAGCAATTATTGCTAGATTGGGCCAATGTGATGCTGATAAATGACTTATTCAAACAATAAAGACGCAACAACTGTGTTAAATGAACGAGCCAAAGAGAACGCTTTGCGAGTGCTCATTTCAGGGGTGCGTGGTCCACTAAGCGATAGCAGTCTTAGCAACTGCTCAGGAACTAAAAGCTAACCAATTGGAATTGGACCCTGAAGAATACGAATAGATGAATTCTCTGTTTGAATATGGCGAGGACAGTTAGTAGATAGAAGGCGTGGAGGAGCAAATATTTTTTTTAATTAACGCCTTAATTCGTAAAAAAATTAAAGATAAACAATAATATCTAATACGACAATAAAGTGACCAGCACTCCTACCGAGAAAAAATGTATTAAAAACAAGTAACAAAATATCAATACTGTGACAAACAACAAACCAGAAAAAAAACAAAATTCATATTAAACAAACAACACAAAAAAAAACAATACCAATACTAAAACAACAAAAAAGTAAATAAAGTAAAGCAAACGGGACAAACACTACTGTTAAAAATAAAATAAAAAAATAAAAATAATTCTAATAAAAAAAAATTCTAAACGGCAATTAATGACGGGAAATATTGAAAAATAAGAGCCAATATAAGATGGAGTATCCGAAAGGGAAAATTCTCCTACCATCAGTGTTTTTGTTTTTTCCTCTTCTTTATTCCCCACTGAGCCTTTAGGTACGAACCGCTTGGAGGGGTCATTGTTAGAATATTCAGTAGCGAAGGTATAAACTGGCTACTGAATAATCAATCAACTTCGCTTCTTTGTCGTCCGCATCTGGAGAACGGTTGTTCGGTTTTTATTTGCTTATGGTTTCTTATTTATCTTATTTTGACCTTGTTCGATTTGCGTAATGGCTGGACGTTTTAGGATTGACTGATGTGCGCAGTTTACGGGCGAACTTCTCCGTGTATGCACACATTTGTCTCTATAGGCCGGATATTTTCGCCTTATGCGAGGCCCAGGTTTCTGAAAATGCTGATCCACAGGATTTTCATATCCCTAGAAATCATCTTATATCCTTTTTTAACCTTCATAGGTGCCTTGCAATGTACATTTGCGATGAAGTTGTGTACTAGTGCCAGCAACCACTTGGCATGTATGATGCAGAACTTAACTGTCTTTGGGTTAAGTTCAGAATCAGGGCACATCTTTTGCAATTCGGGTTCTTGTATAGAAGCCCAAACGCGAGAAGAGATGTTTCCATATCTGGCGTTGACTCTCTTTCCGATTCCATTCGAATTATCCGAACAGTGAAATTGTTGGTGCTGGTGATTTCAATGTTCATATTCGTCTTGGCTACGCCATTCAGGCCGCAGAAATGATTTCAATGTTCATATTCGTCTTGGCTACGCCATTGAGGCCGCAGAAAGTCAATACGTGGGGCTATTTGCCACGCACAACCACCTTGCGCTATTAGTGAATGATCCTACTCACATATCGTATGTAAATTAGCAGCAAAATAACACCATCGATCTTTACCTCACTACAAACGTGAAAAGTATGCAGTTAAGATTCTTGCACTTCTAGGAAATTCGGACCATTGTACCATTTCTGACTCTTTCCTTTCTCCACTCTTCACCACAACGCTTCACATACAACTACGAAGCGGTTGGTTTTAAATTACGGGAAATCTCGTTGAATTCACCTTAACGATTTCTCCGGGCATATCAATTGGAAACTTTGTTTTCTTGATTCTAACGTGAACGTCATGGCCAAATGGTTATCAAAATAATAAAGCTAAGGATGGATAATTTCATCCCATCCAGAAAACTCCCGATTAAATCAGGAAATAAATCTTGGTTTAATCAAACGTACCAGCTTGCAATCAGATCCAGAAAGGAAGCATTTAGAAATAACAAATGTGATCATACTAATTCGCTACGCAAGCAGGCTAGATTTTCGTGTGCCGCAATGCTTAGGCGCGAGTAGACTCTATACGAACACCGCCTACGTGCTAAAGTTCTTTTCCGCGAGAAAGTATTAAAATTTATTAAAAGGCTTAGGAAGAACGCTAGTTCGGTTCCAGCTCTTATAAAGGATGACCAAACATTCACTAACCCGGTTAAAAAGCTGAAATATTTTCAGGTAATTCGAACTTGCCGGAGAGCGTTCAACCATTGCCCGAAACCATTAACTTGAAAGAGTACCAGTGACTGCCTAGCATATTCTTTTGAGCCCGTGCAGTTAAAAAGGTTTTTGCAAATCTCGACGTTAATAAGTCTTCTGGGCCGTATGGCACTCCAGCGCTGGTCCTGAAACAGTGTTTTTCGACACTTGCACGTCCATTGTCTAATATTTTTCGATAGTCTTATCGTGCGGGTGTTTTCCATCTTGTTGGAAGGTTGCCAATGTAACGCCAATCCCTAAAAAGGGTGAGGCTAGTAACCGTGAAAACTACCGCCCAGTAGCAGTTTGTTCGGCACTTTCCAAAGTTATGAAGAGTATGTTTAATCATTTGCTTCGCCAATATGGTTTCCGTAAGGGTCGCTATACTGGTGATCTGCTGGTATTACTCTCTGAAGGGTGGAATAGGTCCATTCATGGATTTGGTGAGAGTAAAGTTGTGGCCCTGGATATTTCTAAGGTGTTTGACAGAGTCTGGCACGAGGCTGTCTTATCCAAACTTATTGCTTTGGTGTCGGTAGTTACTTCTCTCGATTCATATTGAGCTTTTTCAGAAATCTCACTATAAGAGTGATTATAGATGGGATCTCATCTGACGAGTTCAGGATAAATTCAGGGGTACCGCAAGGCTCTGTTCTTTCTCTAACTCAATTTCTCATATTTTTTTTACGACTTTCTTTTTCTCACTTCCAATCCTATTTACTCTTTTGCAGATGACAGCAACATTTACCATTCATATTCTTTGAAGGCCGAGCCTTTTAGAGAGTGGGGCGAAAAGGCGGAATATGAACGACTCACAAACTACCTGGCGAAAATCTCTGAGTGGGGTCGCGCGAACAGGGTCGTCTTTAATGCGCACAAGACCCAATGTTGTTTGACACACAGACGTGGTGGTGTGTTGTCATCTGTATCTATGGGTAATGTAGATATTGAGGAATCAGAAGCTCTTGAAGTTCTGGACATGGGAGTTCACTGTGTCGTTCGTTGGAACGAGCACATATTTCGATTGTCCAAAGAAGCATTCAAGTGCTTGGGTTTTTTAAGACGGTGTAAGAATTACTTCACTCCATCTGATATCCCTAATATTCACAAGACCTATATCCGACCCAAATTGGAATACAACTCTTATGTATGAGCCGGTGCTTCAAATTCTGTTTTGGAGCTTCTCAACCGCGTATAGGAGAGGGCGAAAGTTCATATTAATGACGGTAGGGTAACCAACTCAATCGATTCATTTGAGCAATGGAAATATTGAAATATGCCAAGTTTATATGAATGATATTATTATCTATTCACCCGACGATAAAGTTACTTGGATCACATAAATATTGTTGTTAGGAAGTTTGAATCGGCGGATATGAGAGTTTCATCTGAAAAATCAAAGTTTATTGAAAAGAAGTTCAGAAATTCAGTTTCTTGGTTTTATTGTAAATAGAGAGAGTTTTTAAAAACATGTCCGCACACGGTAAAGTCCATATTGGTATTTAAAACTCCAGAGAACTTAAAATCTCTAGGGGCATTTCTTGGCTTATCAGGATATTATAGGCGATTTAATAGGGATTATAGCCGCATTGAGAAGCCCTTGACAAAATATTTAAGAGATGAAAATGGTCATGTAGTAGCCAAAAACTCAAATATAGTAATTAATTTGGATAGCGAAGCACTGGCAGAATTTGAAAGGTTGGCTTCGAAAGATGTCTTGCTAACATATCCTGACTGTGAAGCCGTATTTCAATTAACAACCGATGCATCGTCAGTGGCACTAGGTGCGATTTTGTCGCAGAATGGAAAACCGATCACATTGATTTCTAGAACACTTGAAGGCTGCGTCCAACTGCAGCAAACGAAAAGGAGTTGCTAGCAATTATTTGGGCTCTAAAACCCTTAGGTATTACTTGTATGAAATTACTGGCATACATATCTATACGGACTATCATCCTTAAGCGTTTACCATGTCCGCCAGGAATCCGAACTCAAAAATGAAGATGTGGCGATCATTTATTGAAGAATTTTCACCAAATTTCTTTTAGAAGCTTGATAAAGAATATATCCTTGTTGACGCCCTTTCACGTCAGTATAAAAACCAAAAGACGACGATAGCAGTCAAACGGCACATAGTGAGATATCGCTTTTCGTCAACCAGTTTAAAAATGAATTTGTGATCTCAAAATGTAGCCATTATTCACAGAATAGGATAATATTGTTTAGGCGATTTGTTCGTCACACTATAAATTACGATGTAGTAGAAATAGTATTAGCTTACCTGATCGATGCTGTAGAGCCAAATGGTACCAATGTTATTCAGTGTGATCTTTCTACATTGGCAGAGTTTAAGGACAGCCTTATTTTACACTTTCCATTCACAAAAGTTCTTCACACCCAAAAATTTGTAATAGATGTAATAAGAGAAGATGATCAGGATATTGTTACCACTGAACATAATAGAGCAAATAGATCGCTCCGAGAGAATTTCCTACAAATTATTTCGGAATATTATTTTCCAGCAATGCAATTCAGTAACTTTTAACGATACGAATATCGCAAAAGAAGTTGATATTTTTTGTCGTTTGCAATAACAATTATATGATTCACTACGTATACTTTTTTAGCAATTGTTCATAAGATATGTTGAATGAAACGTTTATTAATTAATTTATTTTTTTATTTACCTCACGGTACCAAAGCACGAGTGAATACAGTGCGTCCACCAACTCCCCCACCTATGATTAAAACCACCAGTGAGTACCAATCCGAAGTCATATTATTTGGACATGACCTCCACCTTGGTGAGGTGTCGGAGACTATATAAACTCTTACCGATCTATGGGTCACGGCACCCGGTTAAAAATGTAACTCCACATCGAGTCAACATAGCTCTCCCCGTGATTTGGGTACAAATCACAACCACCACGTTGCTCCCACAAGGAGGCTGCACCGTAGTCGGGCAAGAATGGAAGTTCTTGGCCTCCCAACACCCGTGGTATCAGAGTTAAGCCTCTGGTCTGATTTTGTACCATAAGTGCTACTACCAGTGTAGGTCTCAAACGACTCCGGACTGGTGGCCATGTTGAAAAACAACAACAAAAACGTAACCACCCCCACGGAAGAACTCTAAGTGACATCGTGCGCCACGGACACAATAACAAAAACAAAAAGAACACAACCAGTCAAGGATAGACTAGTACACAACCCCACACAATACTCGGCAGCTACATATACGGACAGCAAGCAGTAAACACCAACTATCAGCACAACACCAGGAAAACGAACTAGAAAAAAAGCTAGCCAGGAGACCGTTAAGATGGCGGTGTGGGTTCACCCCCCGCTAACAGTGCTGTCCTTCTACGTCTAAATACCTCCAGGGCAAAAGCGCCCAACCTACCATAAGTACGAATGTCCAACAATACCCTACTAAAATCCCACACCCCCCCGTACCATACCATACTCTCTAAATTCCTAACGTTATCATAGTTCTGGCATGAAGTCAGTACATGCCTCCAGTCCTCAATCCCCCTCCCAGGCAGCCTAATAATAAATATTCAAATTTAACGTCTTACCCAAAACCAATTAAACAGCCACAGAAAGACAATAAACAACGCGCATTGCGTCAACAATATGCAAAATCAACACGACCGAAACCGTAATCGAAATCAATTTCAATTCAACACGCCGTACCTTCAACAAAACAATCCACAACTCTGGCAGTACCAATACCCACCGCACGACTATGGTAACTCCACTCTATTAGTCCTGTCTAACCTTACTTTCGAATTATCGACTGACCTTGAAGTCAGAAAACTGAGACACCAAAGAATTACCCCTGGGAGTCTCAATTTTGCAACAACAATTCTTCGATAATTATTCACACACACTAGAAAAGAACTTTTGTTTTTACACACGATATTTGTCACTAAAATTTTCCGCTCTAAAAACACGTCTTCACTCAACCAACGACAAACCAAAAGTGGGTTGCTAGATATAAGAGAACCTACTGATCTGCCTCAAGCACATCATTTGTGCTTAAAACTAAAAAATCAAAACTTTTGCGCAAACCACACTAATAACGCCAGAAGGAACTATTCCCCACAACTGCCACCGAGCGAAACTTTGGGAATCCGCAGAGACAAACAATTTATCCCCAATTAGCATATATGCGACCTACAAGTCAACCTAAGAACCAACCCTACCATCGCATAAACTATATAAACAGGCCGCAGCAAAATGATTTATTTGGTAAAAGACCAAATCAATTTGGAGATCAACAACGAAATAAGAATCAAAGAACATTCTATACCAATATTGGAATGGAAATAGGAAATGGTCAGGTCGACGAAAAATATAGACAATATGGAGATCCCAGCGAAATTCATTTTTTTTAGCAGATAAGCTTTCGTTGCAGTATTTTAATGTGAAGACGGAGAGCGAAATTTATTAAATTTTTGGTAGATACTGGCACCAGTAAAAATTATATTAAACCAAAACTATTTAAAAAACGCATACCAAATGAAAATCCTTTTTTGCAAAATCTATTGTCGGAGATATAAAAATAAGCAGCATACGTACGCAAATATTTTTGGAGTCGAAGAAGGAATACAATTTTATTTGATTGCATTCTTGGGAATGACAATCTTTGAGAATTAGAAGCAGCTATTTTTACAAATAAACATTACATGATATTAAAAAATTGATTTAAAGTGAGTCTCAAAAAACTTCCTACTCAACATGTAATTGCTATTAATATTGAAGAAGATAATATGTCGCCAAAACAAAAGGAAAAAAAATGAAGAAAATACTAAACGCTCATTCTAATCTTTTTTGCGAACTGGTTGAATAGCTTACTTATACTACAAAAGTTGTGGGCGATATAAGAACCACAACTGACTCTCCAGTATATACAAAATTTTACCCATCGCTTAAAACAGAACTAGAAAGTCAGGTAAAAAAACTATTAAACGGTGGCGTTATAAGACCATCGAGATCACCTTTTAATTCTTCTCCAGTGTGGATTATGCCAAAAAAGCAGATTCGGCTGGAAACAAGCAATATCGCACGGTGATTGATTGATTATATTGTTACGTTTTTACATTTTTAAAAACGTGTTTTTATGAGTTCGTAGATTGTAGTTAAATTAAAATAAATTTTGTGTTTGGTTTTAATTAAAAATACTTTATTCAACACAGCTTTGTGCACCACTGCTTGTAACCCTTTTTACAGGCAATAACAATTTTCTATTCTTAATTACTCCGTCTGTTTACAATCTTGTAAACAACAACAATTACTCGACAGATCTTTCTACTTAAAGATCTTCCAACCTGATCGTAGTTATAACTTAGGTTCGATCACAACCTTTTTAACCAGAGGTTATCCACGCTTAACTCTCTTTACTGAGTTAGCTCCAACTAAACTGGTTTTTTACTTCACGATTCACTTCACGTGTTTACTCTTTATAAACTCTCTTCACACAAACTGCACTATGGGCATTAAACTCTTTGAGAAACTACCTATATGGTTCAGCTAAAGTCAAAATTTATACGGATCATCAACTTTTAACCTGCACGTTGAGCAAATAAAAATAATAATAGTAAAATGAAGAGATGACAATACTAGAGGAGTACAATTGTGAAATGTTCTATAAACCAGGGAAGGCAAACATAGTAGCTGATGCTTTGTCTAGTATTGCGAATCTACAATTATATACGTTATCTATAGCTACGAATTCAGACGAAAGTTCAGCACATGATTTAATTTAAAGCGTAGAGGCATCTGTCAATGCGTTTAAGAACCAAATATTTTTAAACAATGATGTGATTTCATCCTACCCGTTCAAAATAGTTTTTTCCACGTATCACGTATTCCGTTATAAATTGCATTAAAACAGAAGAATGTATAATGGGAAAAATACAAGAACTACATCCATTACATTTTCAGATATATAAAACAGGATTCACTTAAACTATAGTGGATAATATAACTAGTGAAGAAGAACAGGAGAATATTATAGTGAGGACACATAATAGAGCGCATAGGAATTGAAAGGAGAATCGGGCTCAAATATTTGATAGATATTACTTTCCCTCCATGGTGAACAAAATTAAAAGAGTAATTAATAGGTGCGTAGTATGCAAAGAAAACAAATATGATCGAATTCCAATGAAGCCTTAACCAACCAATACCTATACCACAATTTCCTGGTCAGTTAGTTCATTTGGACATATTTGTGATGGGAAAAGAATCGGTACTTACGGCAATAGATAAGTTTTCTAAATATGTCCCCGCGAAACCAATTAATTAATTAAATTAAGGGATATTCGTTTCTCGATAGTTCCCGAAACAGTAGTCTTGGATAATGAAACATCTTTATTCAGAATTCCATTCATGATCGAAAATAAGTTTGGAGCCCAAGGTTTTAGGACAGCTCCATACACAAGTTGCTCTGATGGACAAGTTGAATGCTTCCATTCAACTCTGTAAGAGATTATGCGTTGTCTACAAGATGAGCAGGTACATCGTCGAGAATTATTAGAAAGATCGGTAAAGGAATACAGTCCAGTCCATTCCGTCACAGGCAAAAGACCTATTGAAATCTTTTTCGGTAGAAGATTAAATAATTACCTCGATTTTCAAGAAAAAACGGAGAGGAGACAATTAAAAAAGCTCTGAAAAACAAACTGCAGACCTTGCGTACCACAATAAAAATAGATTAACTCCAAAGGAATATGTAGAAGGAGAAGAAATTTTTGGAAACCATTAGTAAAAATTTCGTTTTATAAGCAAAACTTAATGGTTTTGCGTATGCATCCTAGGTCGAAACGACGACAAGTAAATGTATTAGGAAAAGAACTGAAATACGTCGAATGATCAATGGACAGTGACGGCAAGAAAGAAATCACTATAGCAAAACCTCAATTGCAGGATAATAATAAAATGACTAACGATACATTAAAAGTAATAGTTTTATGATTGAACAAATTATAAACGTTACGACCCATATAAATAAAGAGCAAGCCGTCATTAGTAGTTTCATAAATGACTTAAGAGGAATCCCAAAATAGGATAAAGACTAGAAGACGAATTTGAATTTTTACAACATATATTTAGAATTGACAATGACATTTCACTGTAACGGGATCACATTGACGACATCTGACACATAATATTTTCTAGCAAATAGGCATTATACTTATTGATATCCTAACAGAAAAAAAGCTTAATTCAATTACAGATTTCGAAAGTTAGAGAAGTATGAAAATTTCTGTTATTTTTGAACATAATAATATTTTAACCCTACTGATACCACAATTCTCTCCTAAAGCCCTATCAAAAATATAATTTATACCCTTACCTAGTGCCATAAATAGATCGTTAATATTAAATCAGTATGAAGTACTAACTGATAATGTAAATAATATCTATATACAAACATAAAAAGAATTTGGAAAAAAATAGAAAAGGAATGTATTCAGTATATCTAAAAGTTCTAGAAAGTAAAATGTGGCTTGGAAATACTGCAAGATTTCCCAATCACAGAAGTCATAATATAACACAAGATTGTAATAATTTAGAAGTAAGACAAAAAGGAACAATTTTAATCAAATTCGAAAATTGTTAAATTAAGACATTAAATAAAACTTATACTAATAAGAATATTAAAATACATGAAACATTTATATTACCAAATCTTTTTACAAAGATAAATAAAAGAATGTTTGTAAGCAAATTGGAGCTAAAACTCTAAAATTTATATGTGAAACAGTTAAATAATGAAGACGTTATCAAATTATTAATAAACAAAAATAAAAATGTACACATGCTTAGTTTAAGTTCAGATATAGTAATAATATTGATTATTCTAATAGCAATAGTTATTTTGTTTATTGTATTATAAAAAGTAATTATACGGTATACGTTTCGCCACAGCCACAAGAAAATATTTCAAACCCACAAAAAAAAAAAACGGTAATTTTTGCAACTACACTACACATCACTAACAATAACGATTGAGGACAATCGATTTAAGTGGGGAAGAGTTAACGCAAAACAAGTTAATGAACTTCCCAAAGTTCAGTGTTCCCAATAATATTTCTAACTTCTTATTTTCTTAGAATTATTAAGTGTACAAATAAATTGCAAGAATTGGAATTACAACATAATTCTTTATTTTTTATTTTTATTTTTTAATTTCTTAGAACTAGCGTATGGAGTGAATTGCAGGCATTATAATTTACAAAGATCACGCCACATTAATATTTAGGTCATTATACTTAATAAAAATAATCAATTTTGTAATATTACAGATTCTAGTTCCGTTTTGATCTTGAGTAAAGAAAGTGCTGTCGGTAAACTACAGTACTTAAAGAACATTTATTTTATTTTATTTAACACGGAACTAAAGGTATAAAATTTGTTAAAAATTAAAACAGAAAAAAAACGTCAATAGTATCGAGTATAGTTATGAGTACCCGAATGGAAAAGTCAATTGAAAAGCTGCAGATGTTGCCAGCACTATTATGCAAATATAAAAAACTAGCATTGCTGAGATGAAGGTCATAACTGAGAAAATAAGGTCGAAAAAGGCACGCTTACCTAAGGTAACGCTAAGTAAATTGAATACCCATATATATCATATTTACCTGTTGTGTTAGAATTATTTGTGAAATAAGATATTGTTTGCCATGACCTATTTTGTTAATTTTGTTTTGTAATTGTTTTATTTCTGCAGACCTAAAGATGGTAACAGATAGTATCAAAATTTAGCCCAAATAGATTCATGGTTAATGAAAATAAACAGGTAGAAAGTAGACGGAATTAAACATATGGGCGTGGTATCTTCCACACAAAGTAAATATTAATTTTTGTACATCTAGAACGGCAATAGTAGAAGTTTTTAAATTATGTTCAAACATCGTTATGAACAGTACACATCATCAATCAGTAATTGGGCGAGTTTTGATAAAGGGGCGTGGCACCTTCTATTCATACTAAATATGAAAGTTTCATATGATGGGAACAGCAATTAAAGGCTCGCTATCTACATACGTAAGAAAAAATCGATAAACGGATATTGAACAAAGCACACCGGGTAAAAGCCATCTATATACTTCAGGGTGTTCCTTATTATCCAACTTTGTTGATTCGAGCGTAATTCCCCCTAAAAACTTTCGCTATAGTTTAAAAATTTGGTTTGAAAAATATCACGGTTGGGCGAGGTTAAAACGTGGCGCATCGCTCTTGAAATTTGGCTTGAAAACTTTACAAACATAATTTTGATATTTGTTAAAATTATATTTTTTTAAAAAACATACATACTATTTATGTATAAATGTGTGTGCGTACATATGTTAAATAACTGAAAATGATTTAAATAACTGAAAATTAATTAAAAAAAAGGAGACAAATGTTATTTTTATTAGTTTGTATCGGGTAACTTTTAAATCCCATCGGATTTGATTAAAAAAAAAAAAAAAAAACTTAAGAAATGTATGAAATCTTAATTTGAGTCGATAGTACGATCTGTATATGTAATTCAATGTTTAGAGATGATTTCATGTAAATGTTGACCGCGGCTACGAATCAAATGGTTAATATGGTGGGTCCAATTTTGTCATACTCTCTCCAACATATCAGCTGGTAACTCACGAATAAATTTTTCAATATTGGCTACCCCTGCAGCAACCGTTGCGGGCTTGTCCTTATAGACATGAGCTTTAACATAGCCCCATAAAAAACAGTGTAAAGGCATTAAATTATTTGTACGATCTAGGCGGTCAATTGACCAGCCCCAAACGTTAAAATAAAGTGTTCACCGAGCTCACCTCTCAATTTGGCAATTACATCGACTGCTGTGTGGCATGTGTCACCATCTTGTTGAGACCGCATGTTAGCTAATTCCAGCTCTTTCATTTGGCCGAAAAAAGTACGGTCTAATGATGCCACCGGTCCATAATCCACACTAAACAATTTATTTTTCAGGACGCATTGATAGTTCTTGCAACTTCGTCGCTGAACACAATTTTCCGGTAAAAAAGTTCTTAACCGAGCATAAATTTCGATAATAAAATTCAAAAATCTGCGAGCGTTGTTGGTTTGTAAGTCGATCAGCTTTACCGCTTTGGTCCAATCGCACCAAAACTGGTAGTTTTCCCTTGTTTAAAAACAGTTTGATAGTTTGGTTTGGTTCGTTGCAATTTTCTTATATTTATGGTAAGATTTCTTCTTCATTAAATGTTCATAAATTTTTGCTAGATTTTTCATCTTAACACCCCACAATTAAAAAAAATGTATTTTGATTGGAATTAACAACAATTTTCACTAGTATTTTATCATAAAAAATTTGGTAGGAAATAAATTTCTTGCGTGTCAACGTTGAAGTCGACGTATGAATAAATTATAGACAAAACTGAAATAAACAAAACTGAACTGAGTTACCAAAAAACAGTGCTATCAAAAAGAGAGCATTTATGCACATAAAGATAGTTTCCGATTATCCGCTACAATATAAACTATCAATTGCGTTCCTTCTTCATTCCTGGATAAAACTAAATTAAAACCTTCCATTAACTTAACTGCTTGTTCTGCCGAATCATTTACAAATTTAATATTTTGAACGATATTAAGGCCAATGTTAAAACTAGGTTTATTTTCCCAAGTTTGGATTCTGAAAGTCCGTTGGAATACCAAACATTTGTAAATAGTGATGTGGTTTTTGCGATATAATATATTCAATAGTCTTGTTATTGGCTTATAGTGTGAAGAGCTACGACCATTTTTTTTTTTAACTCGGATTTAGTAGGATTATCCAGAGCTTGCACCATGAACTTTTTCGACTCATATGATACCTTTGAATCAAAGAATGTCACATATGATCACCTAATTTGCTTAGTGACGAACGACATATCTTGTCATCAATACTCTTATAATCAAGCAAATTTTTAATCAATTTAAGTTCTGCTTCAACTGGCGCTTGTATCCTTTTTTATGTACACCCTTACCACAAATATCTCTAATACTGTTTAATTTCAATTGTGTCATTTTAAATTCATTTCAAAATAAATATAACTGAAGACAGTAAATAACTTTCATTCATCGAACATGAAGAAGTGTCTCAGTTTTTTTTTTATGTAAATAGCGAAACTGTATCACCAAGAAAAACTATACTCAATTGAAGAAGTTCTTTATAATCATCACGTGGTTGTTTTAGAAGACTGATTATTTTGAAATTTTTTATCGAAAAAACTTCTTAAAATAATTTTATAAAGGGTCCGCCATCTAACGTTTTTTTTTTCAACTAGTGCTTATTTCGTGAATGGTAACACTTAGCTCATGTCTGATTCGACAGATAATTAGTTTTGTCCTTCCGCTGAACGGATATGGTTGTGTATACGCTTGAACAACGCTTCGCTAAGTGGGCCTGCGATCTACTTACAGAAGATGCCGATTTTGCCAAAAAAAAAAAAAATCTTTTCGGATAAAACTCATTTTGATCTTGTCGGGTATGTAAACAAGCAAAATTGTCGCATTTGTGGCACAGAAAACCCGCATGCATACTTTGAAAAGCCGATACACCCAAGAGTCACTGTTTGGTGCGGATTTTGGTCCAGAGGCATAATTGGGCTATTTTTCTTCGAAAATGAGCAAGGAGTGGCCGTTACAGTCAATGGCGATCGTTATCGGGCCATGTTGGACGAATTTTTGTTAACAAAAATTGAAGAGGAGGGTATTAGCAACATTTGGCTTCAAAAGGACGGCGCTACGCGCCACACAGCCGAAGCTACACTCGATGTCTTGCGCCCTGTTTTTGAAGATCGCATTATCAGCCGCAGAGCTGATGTCGTTTGGCCACCTTGGAGCTGCGATTTGACACCGTTGGACTATTATTTATGGGATGCCGTCAAAGATAAGTGTTACGCCAACAAGCCAGAGACAATTGACGCTTTAAAGGACAATATTCGTGATAATGTGCTTAAAAATTGGACCGATCGTGTAGGCATGGCCAGTCGAGGCAGCCATTTAAATGAAATTATTTTCCATTATTAACCGGAAGGATTGTACTTTCAAATAAAAAAAGAAATTTGAGAAAATATATATATATTTATAGCATTTAAAAAAAAAATTATTTGACGGACCTTTTATATGTAATGACGGCATGGTAAATATAAAAGGTCCTTTCCGATAGCTTGCTACCTTGAAGAAAAAGTAGAGTATTCAAAAAAATGTTAAAAAGCTTTATTTAAAAGTTATTAATTTTAAAATATGTGTATTAACGCTTCTAAACTATTACCAGGATATATTTACATATAAACGCCTTACTTGCTGCCGCAGTATTTGAAATCGAATTCCATATAACTTTTTGCAGACGTATTTTTACACCTTTTTGTGGTGGGAAGTTACGGTCTCTTACTTTCAAAGGAATAATCAAACATTTTAACAAAAATTTATATATGTATATATAAAAATAAGAAAAAAAGAAATAATCGAGAATAAAGTGACATAAAATACAATTAAAACTAACTTAGAACATTTTTTTTACTTCTATAAATCTAAACAAATAACAGCGATGTCAAGACAAAATGAATTTTACGCCAACCGTCAGCTTGATGCTGAAAACCGTGTAGATACAATAGGGATGCAGATAAAACAACTAGATGACGAAATAGTGCGCCAGGAGCAAATGTTGCTGCAACAGCAGCAGTAAAACCAAAGATTACAAAGTCAGCAAACCCTTTCATCTAACATTTTAAATTCTTTAACAACTAAAGTCGTACTACAACAATTTCGACAACTGCGGCGTTTGGACGAGAACCATAATGTTCTAACGTTTATTAATTCTGTGGAATCGATATTGCTATCGTTCCCACCTAACAACCCACAGATAAGGGACCTGGTGACTTCAATCGTAGTTAATGAAAAAATAACAAGAGAAGCGGCAAATTATGTGCGGAAAATTGGAAGCTGCCCAAAGTGGGACCAAGTCAAAGACACGCTTATTCAGCAGTAAAAGCTGAAGACTTCATATGCGGAGGTATTCAATAGGAACATGAAAGTAAATAATTCAAGAGAATTATTCGGTAATTTAAAAAATCTGACCTGTATACACCAAGTTGCATTGACAGGCATTTGGTTAATATTTTGATTGGAATGATAGATATACCGTTGAGACATCATATAGATCAGAAAAATTCAATAGGAGAAATATATACCAGACAGATATGAACAGATTCAGGCTCAAGACTACCCGAGAGGTATTCACTTCAGATTTAGAAAACAAAATACATACAAAACTCACAGACAAACAACTTACGGTGGTAGTAAACAAAACTATAATATTGTAAAAGGTAATAGTGAAGAACAAAATAAATACAGGCAACATTTTCAAACTTATGTACCGCAAGAGAATCCAGATGGTGAGGTAAATTTTACGTTACAGCCTCTGGATCAAAATAACCAATAATAAAAATTAATATCGATAGGCAGCTGGAAGTGCTTGGTAGATACTGGTTCCGACAAGCATTATCAGGCCGATAGCCGTACTTGGCTTCAAGCCACAACTTTTGAAAAATAAATTATACTATAAAACAATAAATGGCCTAATTGAGATTACACATTGCATTGTTACACCGATACCAAAAGAATTCAATGTAGTGGAAACATTGTCATGTAAAATAATAGATTTTTAGAGCAATAGTTATAATGCAATTATGGGTCAAAACTTTCTATTACCATTTAAAGCAAAAATTAACTCATTTGACCGCCATATCGAAATATTCGGAAACAAAATATATTTTCAAAATAATATGTAAACGTTTGCATACAAAGGAATTCGAGTAGTGGAACCAATTAATGAAGAAGGCATAAAAAATTCTATTGATCTTAGCCATTTGAACAACGAAGAGAAAAGTGAAATAAACAAAATATTGGACGAATTTAATGGTGTATTTTATAAGGATGGAGATAAATTAGCAGAGACAGATAAACCGTTATATTCAAGAATATATAGTTATCCTCAAATCCATAAAAAGGATGTAGAACGGCAAATTAATGAGATGTTAGAACAAAATATAATAAACGGTAATTCACACAAAGCGTAAAGAGTATGAGAGTGTGTTTAACAACTATTTCTAGACAGACACCAAAAAATAACAATATTAATTTCAAAATACTTCTCAAAAGGAAAAGTTGCAATATATTCTGACACAAATGATCACGAATACAATAAATTGCAGCAAATAATAATATGGGAGTTCAAAGAAAATCAATTGAGGTTTGTTAAATGTTCACATTTTGCTCAAGAGGATGAACTTCATAAACAGATAACAATATTTCATAAAGAAGAAACTGGGCATACTGGTATGTATTGTGTCAACATACGAAGGCATCAAAAGCAAGATTTATAACCCAAATTTAAGAGAAAGTATATAAAATCATTAACAATTGTGATATATGCACTGGTGGAAAGTATGACAGACGGCCTATAAAAAGGAGTTTGCATTAACAGCAACACCAAAAGGCAGTGCATATAGACACCTATATCAATAGTCAACAAGCCTTCATAATTTTTGTCGACAAATTCTCAATTTCCAATAATGGACAGAAATAGCAGAACACTAGTTACGAAAATTCAAGAATTTCTGTCTATTAAAGGCAAAGTAAGAAAATTCGTATTCGATAATGAATTCAATAACGCTAATGGTAAAGATTTCTTGGCTTTAAAATGTATTGAATTTCTCTTTACCAAACCAAATGGCCATACCGGCAATACAGACGCCGAAAGATTAAACAACACATTAACTGTAAAAACAAGAACCTTAAATATTGAAGAAAAAATACCAATTATAGAACAAATGAACAAAGCCATTTATCATTATAATAATACGTACCATAGTACTATAAAGTGTACTCCATTTGCCGTGGAAAATAATGAGGTAGATAAAGACATTATTTACAGCAGGTTGATAATCAATAAGAAAAAGAAAATTGCGAAAGCAAACAGAAATAGAGAAAAGTATTCTGATAATAGACAACAGGGATTTATTAAGAATTATAAGAGTGTTAGACATAAAGAAGGAATTTTCAGACCCTCATGATAATATTTCTACTATCACCCACACACCTAACGGCATCAACCCTAACAATCCACCCACTATCTAATGACAATGGATATGCACCAGTTAAATGAGACAGAAATCATTAATGAAACATAAACTATTCTGCATTTTATAACACCGCGAGATATTTTAAACATACTGTTAGATATGAAAAAAGGCACTGAATTGCTGAGAGAAGAATATAGAATTATGATAAAGAATGAAATACAAATTGCTAAGTCAAAGCTAAAGTCAATAATTACAAGACAGAATCGGAAAAAACGTTGGCTCATGAATGTAATAGGATCTGTACAATAATGGTTATTCGGACTTATAGACGACGAGGACCGAAAAATATACTTAAACACCTAGAAGTGACTAATAGTAATAATCACAACATTGTTGAAGCCACAAAGAAGCAAATAACTATTAACGAGCCTTTCAATAAGAATATCTTATTGCTCAAAAGTACCATAGAAAAGGATAGACAAAAGGTAGAAACTTCAATTAACGGTATATAAAAATCATACGATCAGGTATCCGATAGATGAAATTTTCATAAACTTATAAAATTAAAAATTTTGGAAAAAAAGATTGATCAGATTCAGGATAATATAGCATCAGCAAAATACAACTTGTTCCACCCTTCAATACTGACAGCCGAAGAAATAGAAACGAATTATATCGATTTTTATAAATTGAAACTTATTAAAATGGAAGTGTTAATTTGCGAAGACGATACAATAATCCTAGCGACAAAGATCCCAGATAGTTATATTCCCACCGTGGTTAAATTAATTGGACCATTACCAAATAAAGACCAACTTGAAATAAACCAAAACAAAAAACTTGTAGTGGAAATTGATGACATTAACTATATATACGAACAATATACCTAAAGATCTAAAGAAGAGTAAAAACTGTTTTTTTTTATAATAATTGCAATTCGATTCAAAATAATAAAACTAGAATAGAATCACTTACCGATGATACAATTTTGACTGTCAATGCGAAGAATACTGAAATTTATCATAATCATAATAATAAACAAACCATAAAAATAAATAGTAATTATATACTCACATTTAAATAATGTATGTATATTCAAATAAAAAGTATAATTTAAAAGAAAAATTTGTGGAACCACCAACATTTAAGAAAAACTTCACTCGTAAATTAACTTTTAACGAAATTGTATTAGGACATTTAGAAAATGTAGAAGAAATTAAAGAAATAAAATTTAAAAATAAAATAATATTGTACAGTGGTCCCATTCTTATAATGTTTTTGATAATCATAGTAATACTGATAATAATATGCATAAGAAAAAATTAACTGTTGTAGTAAACGGAAGAATTCAGGAGAATCCTTCATCTAGTGGAGGAGGAGTTACATGAGTATATAATTCCACAACCACCCCTCATAGATACTATCGATATCTCCAAAATAATGAATAAATATTTAAATCAAAATATTAAAATAAACAAAAGAAAATGAATATCTAATTTCACATTTTTGTTACTTTAAAATTATTAAGCAATAATATGAAAACAAAAGTCATCAACACAAAACAAAGTATCGTTGATCGATAGGCAGTAAAAAACAATGAAAACAATTGAGCAATAATTTTAAGCATAAACATAAATATTTAGGCTAAGCAAGAATATATACAAAATGCCATCGGCATATAAATCAAAGTGCCGTTGTAAATAGTAAGTTAAGCAATAATGTTAAGCAAAGTGTATCGACACTAAAAGAAGTGTCGCTATCATATAAAAAAATTAATAATGTAAAATAAACAAAATAACCAATACTTTTTTAACCTTTTCTTTTTAAAAAATAGAAAGATTAAGTTAGTCTTAAGACCAAATTCAAACAATAAAGTTGTCTCTAGAAAATCTAGAGACAAAGTAAAGCAATTTTGAAAAGTGTTTCGTTTCAAATACGTATTTCGCGATCTACAATACATAAAAATATGAGATTTGTGATTTGAGACTCACAAGTGATTTAAAATTTTGCTGAAACTCCACTTACTATTGCGATGATATGGACTTAACATATGCCCCTATTGTTGTTCTAAAACCAATTCAGTTTGGTTGTTGAGAGCGGCAATTAGGGCAATAATTTTTCACTTCATTCTACTTACAAATTATGTAATATTTCAACATTTTTCAATTGAACATAAAAGTATACTTCAGTAACCTAATCGATCTGCAACTCATTTTAAGCGAACATACACCGTACCTAGTATCTTTACAGGAAACCTATTGCGTGTTCAAGATGGTCGCTAAACCTCGTAAAAAAAACAACCCTTCTAATCTGTCAGCAAAAAAGTGGAGTCAGACTATTAATTCGAAATGACATTCCCTACAGGCTACTTAACAAAACTTCTAGACTACTGAATATATTGGTTGAAATCATATTAAATACAGAGTTTCTATTATTTCTGTTTATACGGTAAAACTCTATAATACGCATTTTTCGGTAATCCGGACACCATTTTTGATTCCATTGTGTTCTCTTTAATCCTAATTGATTGCAATTGATAATCCGGATTGCTTTTAAACTGTTGTGTAATGATAATCTCTATTAATTGTTATGTAGCACCACCGGTCAATAAAAGACGAATGTGTTTTCACTTTAACTTTCACCCACCACCGCGTGGATCATTTTTATTAATCCTTTTTAATTCTATTCTTAAGCTTATAATTTGGTTGTATAAAATAGTAGTATAATAAAGGGTTGTAATTAAATGTAAGTATAATTAAATCAAATACTAGTAAAGTCAGGGATGGCACTATACCTCCCTTTTTCTTTAAAAAAAAAATTTAAGTAATTTAATAAAATGTTATGTTTAATCTATATAATAGATTAGATTAGTAATAAAAGGCAAATAGTTATTACAGACTAATTATATAACAATATTGTATTTGATAATATGCGATAGGACTAAAATAATACACTACTAAAGTTATTACTGTAGTGATAATATGGAGTAAGATATCTTAGTTAATATTAATAGTACAATGTATAGAGTTCTTGTTGTTGATTTGTTGCTATACACAGTAGTAAGAAATATTCGGTACTTAACAAAAAAAAGTTATAATATAGTGTATTATATGATTTGGTTTCTATACAAAGTATTTCATATTTTATTTATGATTTTAAGAAATTCGTTTTGGTTATATTTTATGGCATTATACATTTTGGTAAAGTAATTTTTTTCAGTTTATTTTATTTTTTTCTTTAATAATAATAAGTATTTTTTTTCTTTCTATTTATTAACTCTTTTTTTTCTAGAAATGTACTCGGTATCAGGATATTAGAATATACCTCCTTTTGTTAAAAAAAAAAAATGTTTTAAATTTTTATATTATACTGATATTCATGAAAAAAACCAATTTGATCAGACTTGATAATTTCATGGTCTTCCAATTGTATTTATGTTCTTTATATTTCAACTTTGAAATTATGTTCTTCGTTAGGAACGTATATTGTAACATTTTCCTGTTAAAAAAAAAAAAAAATTTAATACTTGTCATTTCTCAATTAACAATATTTGAAAATTTGAATTTACCTTTTTATACAATTTATGTTATGACAAAAATAAAAAGAATGAAGAATAGGATTGTACAAACTTCCCCTATTTTCTTATGCGGTTCCTGTGCACTGTTTTCTCCTGTTTTGTTTCCTCATTAAAAATTACCATATTAGCACCATTTAATTCCCTAACAACAAATGGACCTTCATACACGTTAGAATGCTTGTCATATGGCTCTTTCCGTAAAAATACTGTGTCATTAACTTGCACGTTAATTGGTCTAGCAGATTTATCGTAATATGCCTTATTTTTCTCCTTATGTTTATCTAGTAATTTTCCGGCCAGTGAATTGGTTCTTTGTAACCTATGCTTCACTTCCTTGCCATAATTCTCCACATTATAAATAGGATCTAAATTTGTGCTAGTGTCATTAGGCATATTCACATTTGTACCAAAAACTAGTTCGAACGGGGTATACTTATCGAAAACCGTGTTAGGCGTAGTGTTGTGATAGAAAGTAAAGTAATTGAGGTAAGTATCCCAATCACTGAGATTCTCGCTAATATATGCCCTCATGTACTCATTAAAAACACGATGATTTCGTTCTACTGTGCCTAAGGTCTGATGCTGATAGCTTGTCGAAAATTTGACGTCAATATTTAAAAATTTACAAAGTTCCATGAATATTTCATTTAAAAATGAATTTAAAAATTCTGTGCCTAGATCTGATTTTTTTATCCTCATTTTCCCGTAAACTAAAATAAAATTTTCAAAAATTGCACGAGCAACTGTCGTGGCTGACTTATCCGGTATAGAAATCGAGACTAAATATTTCGTAAGGTCGCATATCAAAGTTAGTGCATATTAGTTCCAACGGCAACGGACCTATTGTGTCCAAAACCACAATATCAAATACCTTAACTGGTGTCGGAGTAAGCACTAGTTCCTCAAGGCTAGATGGTCTGACTTTATTTAGCATACACTGTCGGCAATTTCTAACAAATTTTGCAATGTCCTTCGTCATCTTCTTCCAAAAATACTTTGACCTAATCTTCGCTCGCATATAATTTCTTTTGACTGTGGTCAAGATGCCCACAAGATGGTCACAATGCCCACCTAGCAAAGAGTCATTATGATAAATTTGCAATAATTTCTGTTTCTCACCGTCGTCTAGAATATTGATGGCTGGTTCTGTGAGAATTATCTCCAAAGTATTCAAAATTTTGTTACCCTGTTGTTTCAGATTATCTATAGTAAATATTTTAAAAAACAAATCATCCCTTCTCCATTCTGCCTTATGAACATTAACTTTGTTAGCCTTTTCTTGTAGCTTAGAAAGCAAGCAGTCTAAACTGATTGTTTCGCGTTAACAAGGTTAATTTCAAAGGACAGCAATTTCTTTGACTTTCTAAAAAGATTTATGCGCAATTTTTTATAAGTTTCACTCCTATCAATTATCTCTGTCTTGATTCTAGCTATGTTCCTGCTAAACTAATGTGAAAATTTATCATAAACTTGTAATTTGTCAGTATGATGTGATGTTCGACCGACTGCTATTCTACTTTTAGCTTCACTTCTCGACATTGCACGTGTCGTCACGGCCAGAACCTGGATATTTTCGTTCCTCAGTTCATCTATCGATAGTCTAGAGAGTGCATCTGCAGCTACATTATCTTTTCCTTTAATATACTCCACAGAGAAATTATACTCAGCCAGTTCCAATCTAATTCTAGTTAGTATCGAGGATGGATCCTTGAGATTAAAAAGGTAAACTAATGGCCGATGGTCCGACCTAACAATAAAATGAGTTCCGTAGATATATGGTCGAAATTACGTTATTGCAATATGTATTGCATGTAGTTCCAGTTCTATTACCGGTTTCTTTTGCTCTGATTTTGTAAAGGACTTTGAAGCATAATAAATCGGTAAATCGTGACCGTTTACATTCTGACTTAGTACAGTTCCACAGCCAATTTTTGACGCATCAACCGTTACTATAAATGGTTTCTCAAGATCTGGGTATTGCAATATTTTAGGACTTATCAGGGCAAGTTTCAGTCTATCGAAGGATTCCTGGCATTCCTTATTCCATTCAAATTTGGTATTTTTCCTGGTCAAATAGTTTAAGGCGGCTGCGATAATAGCAAAGTTCGGGATAAAACGCCTGTAATAATTGGCAAAAGCTACAAATCTTCTAACAGAATCCTTATCAAACGGAGTAGTGTAGTTCTTAATCGCCTCTATTTACTATCGTCTGGGAGCAGACCTTTCACTGTACATTTATGTCCCAGAAAAGTGACTTCAGAACGGAAAAAATTTCACTTGTATGGTTTTATCCTTAATTTATGTGACCCCATGATTTCAAAAACATCTTTTAGGTTATTCAGATGGTGTTTCCTACTACAGCCTGTTATGATCACGTCATCAATATAGAGAAATGCTTTGTTGGGTTTAAGACCGGAGAATGCGATCGACATCATTCTAGAGAAAGAGTTAGGCGCAACATTTAACCCAAAAGGAAGTACCTTCCACCGAAATGATCCCTTGTCTGCACTAAAAGCTGTAATATCCCGTGAATGGATGTATTGGAACTTGATGAAAACCGGAAAATAGATCAATTATCGAGAAATGTTTCGCACGCCCTAAGTTATCCAATATATCACCTATTCGAGGAAGGGGAAATTTGTCGGCAATAAGCTTTTTATTTACTGCTCGGTAATCTACACACATTCTATAAGCTTTTTTATGTGATGTGTCGACCATTCTTAATTTCTGCTCATAAAAGTTGTTGGTTGTCATTTTGTCATCATTGAGAGCAAAAATATCAGAGTATGATAAACATAGGGGCATTAAATCTTCCTGCTCGTCACGTGGCATCTGATTCACAAGTATAGTCTTCAGCTTATTGGTACGTTCGTCATTTATCTCACTGTTGTTAATTGAGTATACATAAAAACTCTGCAGTTTTTCTAATTTTATACTATCGTTTTGAATACATTTAACTTTGTCCGTCGTGTTTATTATACGCAAAATTGGTGTCCTCGAATCTATAATTCATCTTCCAACAAAAACACCTTCAGCTAGCTCTTGAGAGTCTACAAACATGGGTTGTTCGACGCTATGTAAATTAAATAGACGATAGGCCTCGCACCTGGGTGAAATAATACAAGTAAAATTCTTTGGACCATTCAATATTGGAACTCGGAGCTGTGCGTCCCTAAAAAATATCCATACTATCATAATCTATTTTGCATCTATGTTCTTTCAAAAAATCTTTACCTAGTATGCCATCAGATGGGATGTTAAAATTATCCTCAACAACATGATAAACAAGTGGAATGATGAAATCAGAAATAATTAAGTTCGTACAAATTGTTCCTAGAGTATATACCACCGTGGATTTTACACCAGTTATGCTTATAATTTTATTACGATTCAAAATAACATTGGGGTTAAAACAACTTAATTTAATAAGAGAAATGTCTGCCTGAGTATCTACGAGATGGTACATTCTTGGAAAAGTGCCTTAATTCTCCTGGCCACTACCTTCGAACTGTCAGGGCGTATTCTTCCACTCAAGGCAGCCTTAATTTGATCAATGCTACTAATTTCATCGGGTAAAATTTCTCTGGCCTTGCCGTCCAACTTAGATTTTATAAAGGATATAAAGCACGCTTTCAAATTCTTAGTACTAATTTCCTCTATCAAATTTATCTTGTCCAAAAAAGAATTTAGCGTAAGTGGATTTCTGTAATTATTTTCCCGCATAATTCCCGAACACAACGATATAAATTTTGTCTTTTCCTCTATTGAAGCCATTTCCAAAGGACCTTTTTCAGCAGATTTCCTAACTATCGGATCAAATTTCTGTCGCTTTTTACTGTCAGTCTCAGACCCTGAATCCCGTATACTCTCACCTGTATCAAACACAGACTCTGTTAAAATTTTTCTATCAACTTTCTCAAATAAATTGGTACTAAATGGAACTTTGATCTTACAGTCCAATTTACAAAAACGTTTGAACAGTATTTCCCTGCTATAAACTATCTTACCATATATTTCATGTTGAAGGCCAGCCTCTATATTATCGAAAAAAGGTTCCGTATAAGTTAAAATGTTATTAAATAACGTTATCAGAAGTGTTATATACTCTTCTTTTTTGCTTTCATTACTTGTAACAGGCCAATTCTGTAGAATCCTTTTCTTTAAACCATAAAAATGTGAAAATAATTCCTTGAAATTGGAAATTTCGAATTGACAAGAAGACATAAAGTATTTTGTATTCTGATATAATTTTAAAAATTTATATTTTATTCTTAACAAATTAAATCTACATACATATGTATATAAAAATGAAATTTTATTTTGGATTTGTTTTATTTTGTTTTTCTAACCGATTTAGTGTTTTTTTTTTATTTTTTTATATTTTTTTTATTTACACCAAAAGTGTAGACGAGAAAAGAAATATGTCGTACTATATTTATTTTAATTTTAACTGAAATCGTATATAAGCTTTTTTCTCTTTGACTCTACATACATAATTTAAACTCCCCTAAAATATATGCAGTTTTGCTCTATATACTAATAATTATTAATACATAAAAATAAAGTAAAATATGTACATATGTGTCTGTATGTATATAACTATTGTTGTTTTTTTTTTTTTCTCACCATCTCTCATTTTTCTTTTTACCATTCTGTTGTTTTTCATGGTTGTTGTTCGCTGTTGTGTGTTACTCTGCTTGCATTCTGCTCTCTTCAATGGTTTCCATGTGGTTGTTACTACCTGCTTAAGTGGATGTTATTGCTGCCTCGCCTTTGAGCTGCTGTTGTCAGCGATGCTTTGCTTTGATGCTGTTGATTTTTCCTATTTTCTTTTGGTTTATGATTTGTTTCCAATTGAATTTTAGCAACCACTCTTTTCTTAACTGTTCTTCTTCATTTTTTTAACTTCATATTTGTATTTTTCAAAAAAATTTAGTTTTCATTAGAAGTTTGGCAACCACTCTTTTTTTAACTGTTTTTCTTTTTTTTTTTTAAATTTTAAAACCATCGGGCACTTAAAAGTTGAAAAAGTCTATTTCCTCTGCAAAAATTCATTTTTTTTTTTTTTTTTTTTGGAATTATAGACTTATACCGAGTTTAAAAATATTTGTTTAGAACGATGCTTGATGTGTGTAATTCAGTTATTTTTTTTTATTTTAAGGCAGGATCGCCATGTAGTATCACCGGTCAATAAAGTCCTTTTTAATTCTGTTCTTAAGCTTATAATTTGGTCGTATAAGATAGTAGTATAATAAAGGATTGTAATTAAATGTAAGTATAATTAAATCAAGTAGTAGTAAAGTCAGAGATGGCACTATAGTTACACCAAAAATTTAGCTTTTTCTCTATCTTGCAGCAAAAACACTCTGTTGCTAGCTTTAAGAGTTTTATTTAGTTATTTGTTTAAATGGTTAATAATTATAATATATCATTCGATATGTGCTTTAAAAGCATTTTTAATACAAAAACAATATTCTAAATTTCAATTTGTTATTTTGCATTCAATTATCTGGATTATTAAGGTTCTACTTTCTTTGCAAGACTTCAACTATCTTTATAAAGGTATACAAATTAGTTAATGTTAACAGTAGGAATGTTATGTGGGGCTCGATTTCTAATAATTCTCGCGGTAACGCATTGAATTTTCGCTCAATCAAAATACTTATGCATTATTTACGACGGAAAACCAACGCGCTTATCAACTCACGGCACCTTTACCCACGTCGGCATCACGACATGTGCTCCATTGTTACTATCAGCTATTAACTGCAGATGACTGCTTGATGACCCACATAACTGCAACCATATCCCCATAAAATCCTTCATCACAATAAATCCAAAATTCCCCAACAATATACAACTGTGCAAATTACATCTCAACAAGGCCAACTGTAGGTATTATAGTATAATGATAGAGAAGAGCTTAGAATCGATGCTTCTATCGGAAAACGTTAACAAAGACAATGCAATTTTAACAAAAGCTATAAGAACAATGGCTAACTTTTACATTTCTTAAACATTACAACTTAATATCGCTTCTTTCTTTGGTTGAATACCACGTTATCCCAAAAAATTGAAAAAGGGCACAAAAATAAAAAAATAAAAACCACCCACTATTAGCCGCAATTCTACTTTGTCTCTCCTATGGAAAAAAGTAAATATATCTAATCACAAAGCGTTCAAGCCGGTCTCTGTTAGTGAAACACATTCACGGATTATAACTATTTTGCAAAACAATGTTCAGAATACTCCTCAACCAAAAATTTCGAACCGGATTTTATTTCTGCAAAAATAATAGCCTCAAACATATAAGTATAACTAAAGTAAAAACTTTTAATGCTAACAATTGATTCTTCGTTAACATTGGCTGAATTTAAAACAACCTTAAAAGGGCTAAAGGAGTAACTCCAGGGCATAACAACATAGTACAATCCTATTGCTTAAACTAATAACAAAATTTTTAAACTTGGTATAATTCCACATTAATGGAACACTACCATTATTGCAGCTTTAATTAAACCATACAAAAAAAGACATCGGATATAAACCAATTTCTTGGCTACCATGCTTAACCAAAATATTAGAAAGTATAATCGCTCAACATTTTAAGTGGTTTATAGAGAGACGCAAGTTTGTCACAGATAATCAACTAGCTTTTAAAACTAGCTGTACATACATCTTATTACACATAGACCATTTTATTCCAAAAACATTGTTATCCAAAAACCGCACATCTATACATGCCATAGACTTTGAAAAAGCTTTTGACCTCGTAGGTATATGGTGGTACACACTGCAATAGAGGCACTTAAAAAGTAAACTGAAGACCCCAAAATATTAATTTTTAAAAGCTTTTTTCAGGAAGGTCAATTTAAATATCCATAAATCATCATTTATCTAACGAATTTCCATTCGCAAACGGCACACCACAAGGGTTGCCACTATCCGTCATTTTATTTCAAATCGCTTTTAACAAAATAAGTATCATCAAACAACATAAATATGTAGATCACTGTTTGTTAGTGTGGTCCTTATTTCTCACTAAGCGTAACTCTCCCTAAAACTGTTTGTTATAGTTTAGAAATATGGTGTGAAAAATATCACGATTGGGCAAGGTTAAAACGTGGCGCATCGCTCTTAAAGTTTGCCTTGAAATCATCAAAAATAAAATTTCAATGTACATAAAAATTTAATTTTTTCGCATACATATGTTTAAATGTATAGCACGTACCTAAATGACTGAAAATTAATAATAAAAAAGACAGAGAAGTGTTATTTCTATTAGTTTGTATACTATTTTATTTCAAAAGTGGGGTCAACTTGAGTAGCGATGCGCCACGCCTTCCATTTGTCCGACGACCATATTTTTTGCATAACGTATTTTTACACAAAACCACACATTTTAGGGGGAATTTATGGTCTCTAACAAAAAAATTGCTGTCCAAACACCACCCTACCGTCCATACGCTAATGATCTTTAAATCCTGTGCAAAGACAATGACAACTGTAACATAAATGATAAGTTAATAAGATCAGTTAAACCTATATTATCTTAGACTAAAGTTTCAGGTGCAAAAATATTGGACAAATAAAGTTAAAGATTTGTCTCGCCAATTATTACATGATCGAAAGTTATCGAAAGCTCATTTATCACTTTATACAATAATAAAAAAAAAATTTGTTAATTTCTGCAGAAAACTTTCAACTTTTCAAACTAACTATCCCCGGCGAGTTCTCGAC
This sequence comes from Wohlfahrtia magnifica, assembly GCA_023159175.1. Lineage (NCBI taxonomy): Eukaryota > Metazoa > Arthropoda > Insecta > Diptera > Sarcophagidae > Wohlfahrtia > Wohlfahrtia magnifica. Next base: position 21,746 of record JAKWBJ010000412.1, on the reverse strand, counting down.
ATTTGTAATAAGTCGCTATCTCCCTAAAAAAAAATACTGCACACCTAGCGAAACATATATTCAAATGTATAACAACTTAACATCAACGTTAAGGAGCTTCTCACTGGCAACATCTTTTTACCGATGTTTCCAAAAATAAAGATCGGCCAGCATATGTCATAGTCGATCAATTAGGAAAAACGATCAGCACCAAGTACTTATCTGACATATGTTCCATTTTCACAGTAAAAGCCGCTGGAATAATTCTGTCATATATGCCGCAAGTTATTTCAAAAAAGAAATTAATTATCTTTTCCGACAGTCCTTCGGTCCTAACTGCAGTCAATGACTTAAATAACATCAAGTGGCACTCAGTAAACAAAATGTGATTCGTTAATAAACGCTAGCAATAAAATAAAAATGGTGTGAATACCACGTCACGTGTGAATAAAAGAAACCTTGCAGATCAGGCTGCGAAACACGGATGTCCAGCTCCAATTGCCAAAGACCCTATAACAGAAAGGAAAAGAATAATAATAATAAAGGAAAGAATAATTTGAAAGAGTATCATCATCACTACTATTCCCAAATAAACCCGCATTATGCACCCATTTATATACAAAAAAATATCATAACAGATTGAACCACGATCTCAATGCGCATATTTTAAACAAAAACCTCAATAACATAGAATTCTATGGTTCCACTAACTCAGTGAGCATGTTTTAAATTAGTCGATGGCCTTGGCAGCCAGCGTTTTATATTAATATATTAATCTTATATTTATATAATGTCAATATTGTAAAACACGGTGCGACAAAAAAGCACGAAGTTGAAATACGCGGGAAAAAAAACTACTTTTCTAATGGGCGCTATCGAGTAGAACAAGGATCTACAAAATATCGATTTGCATGTTAAAAAACAGGTTTTTCTGATCTTCGTGCACATATAAGCTAATAACTTAGCTGAATATTACCCGATTTGAAGTTTATTTTCGGATTTGGAAAGTAATGAAACAGATCTCTTAAATCATATATATGTGGTTTAATTAGCCTTTTAGAATCTGGATGAATTTCGCGAGCAAACATATTTTTCACCCAATTTTTTCCACCTTTTTCAAGTTTAGATACGTTTTTGCACACTACTTTATACGGGAACTGTACTATTTATGAATTAATTAAGCAAATTATATAAAGTTGTAAATAAAATGAGACTTAAGATTTAGAAATACGTTGGAAATTGACAGAATTATAAATTTTTTAGTATAATTTAGGTGAAGGTCCGAAAAACTTGATTTTTACCCGAAACTTCAGATTTTAGAGGTGTTTCGAAAGTTCCAAAAACAGATCTTATTCTTCTTGATAACACCTATCAAAAAAAAAAAATAATAATAATAATAATACTTGGCGGGTATTTTTTGTCGCACCGTGTAATGCATAAATTAATAAATAATTTATTGTTTCGCAATTTATTGCTAATATTTTTTTTTTATTATTTTTTAAGGTAATGTAAGGTGAAATCAGTGTTACATACAATTTAAAAATGAGTTCACGACTTAATCTGTATACTGTAGAAGTTGGTGACACTAATTTCACCATTTTAAGTCGATATCAAAATTTGAGGCCGATCGGATCTGGTGCACAAGGAATAGTCTGGTAAGTTAAAAAATTTCAAAATTGACGTAAAAGGGCGTGTTTAAAATTGATTGCAATAATTCATAGATAAAAATTATTATATGTAATATATTATTTTTCTTTTTTATAATTATAATAACATTTTTATTGATGTCGTTATGAGATATTACATTAAAATCTTAATAATTAAATAAATAAAGCTACTAAAATTACAGATTCTTTTTCTTTTCGGAAAAAAAAATACACTGACTAGTAAATTCCGTATTATATCAAACCATATGTAGACGTTCTGCACTTTTCATTAAATGACAGAGTCAGTTCCCTTGCAAATGATTCAATCATTACTTGGTTAAATTTCAAATTTTTATTGCTAATTATATGTTCTATAGCCGTGCAGCACATTGCATGTGTAGATCTTGAATGATTTTTCGTGCTTTAGTCGATGTTTGTTTTCCCATTGTCGTTTTTTAGCCACATTTGGTGCTTTACGAAGTAGGTGGTATAACTTACATAATCAATTTCCAAAGGATCTTAAAAAGCAAGTATCATTGTATTCGTAACTAAACGTACTTCTCTAATGAATTCTTAAATAATGCGGTTCCTATATAAAATAGCGTTTAAAAACATCTTTAAACTTGAACAATTTGGAGTACATCGGATAAAACTTGCGCTTACTTAAGCAATGTACACAGGTTCTACAAGTTTACTTAAGTAAGGTATATACCACTTCTTTCCGTATCTTCTAAACATCTTAAAATCAGCTGATTGTTAGCTAAGTTATTAGCTTACAAGTGCTTGAAAGTGCGAAAAACCGGGCTTTTAACCGTAAATCAGTATTTTGGAGGTATTTTAAAAACTTTAAAAGCAGATTCTTGTTGTAATCAAGAGTAACTTTATAAAAATGGTATTAGTGTTTTCACTTGTACACTGTTTTTGACGCGTAATAATAATTAATAATAATAATTTTTGTTGTATAACTATAGTTGATGTAAGAATTTTGTTGTTGTTTTTATGGATTTTGTAAAGCCGTAAATACAGTCTTAAAAAATATAAAATGTTGAAATTCATCGGATTTTTAAAGACTGAAATAAAAACTTACTTTTAGAGAATGAGGGTATACACTTTTTTTGACTTTGACTGTATGTCATAATAGACTGAGTACACATTTTCTACGAGAGAATTCTATTCATGCAATTAAGTTTAGGTCTTCTTTTGACCGCGTGACCGCACCTCATAGCCTTCTCACAAATATATTCCAAGTGCTGTTATATTCCATTTGTGCAGTAAAGTTTTGGCAACCTTTGAAAAACAATTCGGCAGCTGACAGTTTAGCGTTAGTAAAAATGGAGCGTTATCATATGTACTTCATGATTCAATAAAACAATAACAAGTCAAATCTAATAATTAATAATAATTTTGATAATTTTGGGACACCCTTCAAATCTTGCGTTTATTTTGGGACACCATATATTCGAGGGTTTGCTTTAAACTATCCTCCATTATTTTGATTATCGCATTGGACACGTTACCAAAGCAGATCAAAGCACTATCATCCGCGAAAAAAGCCTGGGAACGGTAATATCTGATATGTAAATGACGAATACCTTCCGGCAGGCTCGCTGTTCAGGCGTAAATCCTAACAAAATGGTCTTTCCTCGTGAAGGGCTTGAAATATTTCTCTCCAGGAAAAGTCAAGCTTGAAGTGACCAAATATTTGGCGTAAATCAAAATAAAATAGTTTTACCCAAAAAGAGAAATAAAAATGCAATTAGTGGTTAATTATTATAGTAAAATTTAAAATAGCTCTACAAAATATTACCTTAGAAAGGGTTATATAAAAATATAAAGACGGTAAACAATATTAATAAACAAAATTAACAATATTCATGTATTTGCTTAATTTGTACAAGAAAAACAATAAAATTGCCTAAAGGTCACAGAAGTCACAGAAGTAAGTTTGTTTTTTAACAAAAAAAATAAATTGAAATAATTTTTTTTATAACATCTTGAATTCGTGAATGCATCGAATTTTAAATCAGTCTTCCCTTATATTTTTTTTAGATCTGTTCTTTCTCTTACTCCAGTTTTCGTATTTGGCGGTCTAGTTGGTCCTGAAGGTGCTCTATCGGTCTAAATTCTGGTGACTAGGAAGGAGTTTTCAATTGTTTTGGGTGGTAGAGTCGCCATTCCTTTTCGATAAGAGCCATATGTTTTGGGTCATTATCCTGTTAAAATATAAAGGAGTCATTTAACACTAACTGCATGGGTCTTTTTTTTTAAAGTGCTGCCATTATTTGACTATATGTTCGTTTGCGTTCAATTGTACAACGAATACTTGCGAATACGTAAATCTATAAATGCGCAACATTAATTGATTACCACCATGTATGGAAATTAAATGCACAAATTCCGTTAAAAGTCTAGCAAATGGACAATGATACGGTAAGATAATCGGATAACGTTCACCGTACGATAGTGAGGGTGATTTTTCAAATCGACCATTCAATCTCATAAGTCTTTGTTCATACAAAAATAGATTCAATGGGACTAAAAAGCTCTTCGCAGGTAAAGGAATCTTACCCGGTATGAACTTATATTCCTCTGCAAAATAAGCTTTTTGCGGACCAGTAGCCAAGCGGAATTTCACCATTTTAACTTCAGATGAAGTGATCATGGTTGAATCAAATCTAAATCGATATTTCGAATTTATAGCGAAGAAAAAAATCTACTACCTAAATCAGCTGGATTATCTTTTGACCTTACATGGTGCAAAATATTCTCATGGATAAAACAAACCCTATTCGCAACGATGGTCGTCCACGTGCAGGGAGTTTTACGTAACCAGGCCAACACAATCGGTCCAGCAATAAATACGCTCAGTAGGAATATCAATTTCCCAAATTCCCTTAAAGTTCTGATGCTAACACAGCACCACACTATTTAAGACAAGCCAGAGATGCCTACCCGGTGGCGAAAGTCATCGTGAATCATCGTGACAATCGCTGAAAATAGTAATACATCGATGACTGACGATGAATTTACTTTTGTGTTATACATAACTTTCTAAAGTAATAGTCCAAATTGTCATAGATAACAAAGTTGATTTTGTCCTGTAGACGTTCGTTTATTGGTGAGTCCTAACAGACAATATCACCGGGTATCATTAGTGCTTTATTCGTTAACAGAGAGGTGTAGCAGACAAACTCTTACATCATTCAGCATGGAGTCGACTCATAATAGACAATGTCACAAAATTTAAGAATATAGTCTACACATAACAGACAATGTCGCTTAATTTCAGCTTTCTTTAGTATGGTGATGAAAATTTTGAAAATTTTATACAAATTTCGACTTTAAACTCATATTATGACGATGACACATCGATGAAAAACTCATAATGACAATGTCGCTCAAATACGCCACCGGGTATTTAATAGTGGCTACTCTTGTCTTTGAAGACAACAAATAAGTAAAAATCGTATCATCAGTAGTTCGAATGCGGATATACACCACTCCGCATATACTTTTTCTAATGCATCAGAAAAACATGCAGTTCGGCAGCAGATTCTCTAGAAAAATCTGCCCATCTCGGTATCGTAATTTCATTTCTTCCGTCGTAATGTTCAACGAATTTGATCTATTCTCTCTCCGTAGAAGCGGGAAGGCATTCATTCCAACTAATATTGTCCTGCCAAATGCGTGGGGTCAAAAAGTTTAGCGATAGTGGACAAAACTTCCCTTTTCATGTAACTCAACTTCATTTCAATAGGACTCACCCTAATAAATAAAGAATCTAATTCCACAATATCCCTAGAGTCTTAGAGTTGCTAGATTCTCCGAATTTTAACAGCCCCGCATCAACTAAATGTGCCATGGGCAAACCCGTCAGTACTGACCGCTCATTCGAAGTCCATTTCCTAAGCTCAAAGCCAGCCGAAGAAAAGGCTGCTATCAATTGATCTCTAGGAATCAAGGCACTAAATACATCATGTGCTCCCGACAAAACGTCATCAACGTACATGCCTTTCCGCAAATGTCGGATGGTAATCTTCAGCTAATTGAAGTAATGCCCTAATAGCAAGATAAGGAGCGCAATTCGTATTCGATCAACTGACTGTCAGGGGAGCTTCTATAAAGAATGCGAAGGATGAACCTTGATCTGGCGATAAATTTGTTTGATATTGTTATTAAAAACATACTTAAACAATCGCCAACGAAGAATTAAAATTACCAAATCGGCCTGCAACGTTGGTCCTACAAATAAGCAATCATTTAAGGAAGTACCATTACAACTTCATCATACATATCCATAATGTCGTGTTTGCTCAAAAGTAGGTATGTCACTAGTCATCGATCGAGGGAGGTCGGGTTTAAAAGGAAGCGTTACGATGTACCTTCCACTAGAATTTCGCTGTGTCGTAGACTTATAATTCTGCTTACAAATTCTATCTTCAGGAGATAAAATCCTCCGCTTCGGAGTTTCCTCAAGCTCACAGAATTTGAGCAGATTTCTATTTAAATTATCTTTCTCGGAGAATATATGCAAAGGTAAAAAAACGGAGGCAGATTACCAGAAATCGAAGGTAATACAAGGGCAGATATCTCTATATCAACATTATCATCAACCAGAGAACCTATTCGAAGTATACAAACTTTACTATACAAAATAGAAGCATTTCTATTGACGACGGAAATCCTAATACTTGTAAAAGTTGGAGGAAGTCGCAGTTGATTTCGCAGGCTTCCGAAGCAAGATCAATCAAGGCCCGTGCCAGATACGTGATACACGGGCATAAAATCGTAACCATGGATGTTTACTAGGGAAAAGGAGCAATCTCGTGCATGATGAAAAATTTCACGTAGAAGGTTCTGAATGTTCGTATTAGCAGAGTTGTTTGCAGGGACCTCCCGATGAAGTAAGGTATGATGTCTCTTATTGCACATTGAACAACTATGACTGCTACGACAATTTTTAACTTCGTGTTGCCTCGAAAGGCAATTAACACATCAAAATCGCTGAAAATCTTTCAGAAATATACATCTTCTGCAAACGATGGTCAAATCATAGTAGATGACTTTGGCCCGGACGCAAAATGCACGTAGATGCCGACGAAGTATTCGAAACACGTTTCCGTAACTTATTATCACCTTCTTTTTTGCCAACATTTAACCCCTTGAGATCGCGCGTATACAATACAAAGCTTAAATTCTTTCCGTGAGAAAGCAATCTAAATCTTCCTATAGGGCAATGATGTTTTATCCTTAACGCCTTGTTCCCAGAGAGACAACGTCTGCTCAGGTAAACGCTGGATGCAAATAAAAACAATAATAGGATCCCAATTCGATGTTGAGATTTTATAAATATACATCGCGGCCAAAAAACCATTGATTCCGCGTTGTAGAATCTTTAGACCCGAGCTTGTGTCCTTAGTCAGCGTAGCTAACACAAATTAAATCTTAAGTTGGTTGTTAACAAGAATTTTCATAAGTATTCTTGAAAAGATTCCAAGCGATGTTGAAACTATCGTTGGTCAAAGGTAGTTTGGAAACTATCTCCCTAGTCTCCTTACCAGTCTTCCTTACTAAGTAACACAACCTTTCAACGTTAATAAGATAGCACAGCAGCCAACAAAAGTTCATTATGTTCAATAAACTCCGAATAACAGATAAATCTAACAAAACAATAACCCATTCAACAACCAAGTACAAGAGGAATTTAACAAGTTGGTCTTTTTTGAACACGAATACAACACTGTATAAATATTTTAACGTTGTGTCAATATAATACAACAATGTATTAAACAAATAGTAAATAAATTAACTGTTTGTCAAATATATTTGTCTTTCCGAGTATATATCAAAAAAGTTAAATAAAAAAGCCTTAAAAACTTGTTGTGAACAACTAAAAGTTAATTCTGGTTCATTATTTATGTAAAAATATGTTCTTTTTTGTTTAATTATCACGTGTAAGTCAAATTTATGGTGTTTATGTTTTATGTACATTTGCAAGTTGTTTTCACAATATAGTATTAAAGTCTTTAAATAATATTTATAAAAGGAAGCGTTTTACTGGAAAATGTAAGGAAATGCACACAAAGATATATATTAAAGCTTTATTTAACCTTTAAGTAAAGATAATTATTCATTCATATGTGAACCTACATATATTTTCGATAGATTGATAGTAATAGTAAAATGTCGTATTCAGAAAATTTTAAAACTGTTGTTGCACAGCTCATGGACACTTCTAGCGGATCTAATGGTTATGATGATATTTTAGACTTAATTGAGCAGGATTCTGAAGTGAAAGAATCCCTGTTGATTAATGTGTTGCAATGTTTTAAAGCACAAAAAAGGAATAGCATACCAAACTACTTGCAGGAAGTGGTTCCTTTATATTTTGAAGAAGACTTCTGGCAACACTTTGGTATTTCCACGACATGTATATAAATTTCGAAAGTGATACATATAAAAATCTTCGTTACGACGAAAGTTCAGCAGCCAAAACGTATTTGGTGGTTGTTTTTCTGTGAATTGCAAGCCATAAAGCATGTAGTTTCCACCATTTCGTTGAATTACATCGAAAAACTTTACAATTAAATTTTCGATCGAATTTTCGAGGATATTTCAAACAAAGGCTGTTACACGCATTACTAATTATCCTTAAATATACTATTTAAGAAATAAAATGCTATATAGTTAAATTGAATTATAGCTGATGACGGCGCTATCCTGATGACCATTTTTTCAATACGTTTTTAGTATAATTTTTCTAAAAAATTTATTAAAATACTATCTTAAACGGTACAGCAGTCATTGTTGTTTTATTTTAAAGAGAATTGATGGGAGTCTACTACATACAAAAAAACTTAAAAAGCGTTATAGAAAAATTCATCTAAACGCTAAATAAAAAGGTTATTGAGACCCATTGCTATACACTGCGTGTCATAACTAAAGACGCATATTTAGTTGATGCTCTAGCAAAAAAGAAAATTGGTGAAAAACACACGTGATTTAACATAACTTGCTTATTTATTATAGGGTAGGCAATTTAAATGTTTAAATTTAAAAATGCAATAAGACAAAAAAGGTTTAAAATTTTTCCAAATTAATTTTTGTTGTGAAGTATAATTGTTCCGGTTAGAAATGAACACAGTATTCCATTCATGAAGGGTCGTATATCGGCAATGGCATCACGAATGTTGGCCTTCAAATGCTCAATTGTCTCTGGCTTGTCGATATAACACTTGTCATTAACGGAGCCCCACAGAAAATAGGCCAAATAGTCGCAAGTTCTTGGCGGCCAACTGATATCACCATTTCGGCCAATTAAACGGCCATCAAATGTTTAACGCAATAAATCTATTGTGGCATGAGATGTGTGGCAATTTGCACCATCCTGTAGAAACCAAACATCGTTCACATCAATACCATGAAGAGCACGCACAAAAAAGTCGGTTATCATGCTGCGATAGGTGTCTCCATTGACCGTAATGGTTGCGTCATCCTCATTCAAAGAAATATAGGCCAATGATGCCTCCGCTCCACAAACCGCACCAAACAGTCATTCGTAATGGGGTGCATTGGTTTCTTTAAGACCACGTTTGGATTTTCTGAGCCCCAAATATGACTAACGTACCCAGCAGGATAAAAATGAGCTTCATCCGAAAAGATGATTTTAAATGATGATAAATTTCCAATAAATCCCAATGTTGCTCAGGCGTAAATTGATTTATTTCGTTCAGTAGAGATGAGATAATATACTGAGTTTTGTGATAGAATGACATAAGTATAAGTATTGGCAGATTCGAAATAACCACTGGTTCAAATTTAAACCGATAGATGGTGCACCATATATTTATGATTTGGTTTTATTAGCTATTTTTAAACATATTGCTCTTTCATAACTTAGACGCACTTTTCTAAATTAACAAATGTAATGTAAATATTGAGGAATCACATATTTCGAGTGTCGAAAGAAGCATTCAAGTGCCTAGGTTTTTTAAGACGGTGTAAGAATTACTTCACTTCATCTGATCTCCTTAATATTTACAAGACCATATTTCCGATCCAAATTCGAATACGACTCTCATGTATGGGCCGGTGCTTCAAAGTCTATTTTGAGGCTTCTCGACCGTGTACAGGAGAGCTTCTTATTGATGACGTAGCCAACTCTATCGATTTATTAGAGCATGTGGTGTGTGTTTCATTGTTTTATCGTTATTATAACGGAATGTGTTCTAACGAAATTAAGGAACAAATTCCTGGTAATTATATATTCTTACGTAATACGCGTATTTTTTGTAGAGCGCATCCCTTTGTAGTTGATTGTCCAGTTAATCGCACAACGCATTATAGGGAGAATTCATTCTTTGGCCGCACTGTTCGTTTGTGGAACAATCTTCCTGCGAATATCTTCCCCGCCACTTATGACATGAATAAATTTAAATCGAACGTCCACAGACACTGCTCTATCTATTCTCCTTCCTACAACCTATTTTCCTAGTACGAGTACAATGCAATACATGAGTAGGGGTCTGAAGAGAAAGATAAATGGCTTAAAAGAGTAGATCTCATCCGCCATTTTACTATCTATAGGCTGCTACATTTTGGGCTTTATTTTAGCTTGTAGACTTTTCCCCAACTTAGGACGTAGATCTTCCATTAAACCTAGCATCAGCTTTGTATAAGCATCGTACAGATTTTGTTTTTCATCTGAAGCAGTTAAACAAAATTGATTTAGGCATTTATGTTTTTTATTAAAGCAAGTCAAATATTAAAAAAATATATATTTTTTAAGTTAATTCCTACATATGTTAATAAAGAAAAATGTTAATGGCTTATAAAAGGATAAAACTGGCATTTTTTGAAGTTTTTAGTTTGTTCTTCCACAACTTCTTCCAGACTAAAATTAATGATTTAAGTTTAATTAATTAAATAACTTTTGGAATAAGTATTTTAACATCAATTGTCATTCTTAACATTTTAAACAAAATTTATTTGAATTCTATCAAATGAATAGAAATGATTTTATTAACGATTGTAAATTTAAACAAAATCTACATTACATACTTTGTTTGTAAACTAATAGTAGGAATTAAAAACATTTTAATCTTAAATTATTTAAGTGGAGTTAAGAGTGTTTTCTCTTTCAGTGATAATAACAAAGATAAACAAATTAGCCATTGAATATATGAATTTATCACTTTATTTTAAATCTTACTAGATTCTTGTTGCACTGATTGTGAAAATAATTTCGTTATAATCACAGCCTTTACTTTTCGCCTGAAAGATGCAATAACAAAATTAAATGTTGAAAGCATATATATTATTATTATTATTAGTATTAGTATTAGTATTATTATTATTATTATTATTATTATTATTATTATTATTATTATTATTATTATTATTATTATTATTATTATTATTATTATTATTATTATTATTATTATTATTATTATTATTATTATTATTATTATTATTATTATTATTATTATTATTATTATTATTATTATTATTATTATTATTATTATTATTATTATTATTATTATTATTATTATTATTATTATTATTATTATTATTATTATTATTATTATTATTATTATTATTATTATTATTATTATTATTATTATTATTATTATTATTATTATTATTATTATTATTATTATTATTATTATTATTATTATTATTATTATTATTATTATTATTATTATTATTATTATTATTATTATTATTATTATTATTATTATTATTATTATTATTATTATTATTATTATTATTATTATTATTATTATTATTATTATTATTATTATTATTATTATTATTATTATTATTATTATTATTATTATTATTATTATTATTATTATTATTATTATTATTATTATTATTATTATTATTATTATTATTATTATTATTATTATTATTATTATTATTATTATTATTATTATTATTATTATTATTATTATTATTATTATTATTATTATTATTATTATTATTATTATTATTATTATTATTATTATTATTATTATTATTATTATTATTATTATTATTATTATTATTATTATTATTATTATTATTATTATTATTATTATTATTATTATTATTATTATTATTATTATTATTATTATTATTATTATTATTATTATTATTATTATTATTATTATTATTATTATTATTATTATTATTATTATTATTATTATTATTATTATTATTATTATTATTATTATTATTATTATTATTATTATTATTATTATTATTATTATTATTATTATTATTATTATTATTATTATTATTATTATTATTATTATTATTATTATTATTATTATTATTATTATTATTATTATTATTATTATTATTATTATTATTATTATTATTATTATTATTATTATTATTATTATTATTATTATTATTATTATTATTATTATTATTATTATTATTATTATTATTATTATTATTATTATTATTATTATTATTATTATTATTATTATTATTATTATTATTATTATTATTATTATTATTATTATTATTATTATTATTATTATTATTATTATTATTATTATTATTATTATTATTATTATTATTATTATTATTATTATTATTATTATTATTATTATTATTATTATTATTATTATTATTATTATTATTATTATTATTATTATTATTATTATTATTATTATTATTATTATTATTATTATTATTATTATTATTATTATTATTATTATTATTATTATTATTATTATTATTATTATTATTATTATTATTATTATTATTATTATTATTATTATTATTATTATTATTATTATTATTATTATTATTATTATTATTATTATTATTATTATTATTATTATTATTATTATTATTATTATTATTATTATTATTATTATTATTATTATTATTATTATTATTATTATTATTATTATTATTATTATTATTATTATTATTATTATTATTATTATTATTATTATTATTATTATTATTATTATTATTATTATTATTATTATTATTATTATTATTATTATTATTATTATTATTATTATTATTATTATTATTATTATTATTATTATTATTATTATTATTATTATTATTATTATTATTATTATTATTATTATTATTATTATTATTATTATTATTATTATTATTATTATTATTATTATTATTATTATTATTATTATTATTATTATTATTATTATTATTATTATTATTATTATTATTATTATTATTATTATTATTATTATTATTATTATTATTATTATTATTATTATTATTATTATTATTATTATTATTATTATTATTATTATTATTATTATTATTATTATTATTATTATTATTATTATTATTATTATTATTATTATTATTATTATTATTATTATTATTATTATTATTATTATTATTATTATTATTATTATTATTATTATTATTATTATTATTATTATTATTATTATTATTATTATTATTATTATTATTATTATTATTATTATTATTATTATTATTATTATTATTATTATTATTATTATTATTATTATTATTATTATTATTATTATTATTATTATTATTATTATTATTATTATTATTATTATTATTATTATTATTATTATTATTATTATTATTATTATTATTATTATTATTATTATTATTATTATTATTATTATTATTATTATTATTATTATTATTATTATTATTATTATTATTATTATTATTATTATTATTATTATTATTATTATTATTATTATTATTATTATTATTATTATTATTATTATTATTATTATTATTATTATTATTATTATTATTATTATTATTATTATTATTATTATTATTATTATTATTATTATTATTATTATTATTATTATTATTATTATTATTATTATTATTATTATTATTATTATTATTATTATTATTATTATTATTATTATTATTATTATTATTATTATTATTATTATTATTATTATTATTATTATTATTATTATTATTATTATTATTATTATTATTATTATTATTATTATTATTATTATTATTATTATTATTATTATTATTATTATTATTATTATTATTATTATTATTATTATTATTATTATTATTATTATTATTATTATTATTATTATTATTATTATTATTATTATTATTATTATTATTATTATTATTATTATTATTATTATTATTATTATTATTATTATTATTATTATTATTATTATTATTATTATTATTATTATTATTATTATTATTATTATTATTATTATTATTATTATTATTATTATTATTATTATTATTATTATTATTATTATTATTATTATTATTATTAGTATTATTATTATTAGTATTATTATTATTAGTATTATTATTATTAGTATTATTATTATTAGTATTATTATTATTAGTATTATTATTATTAGTATTATTATTATTAGTATTATTATTATTAGTATTATTATTATTAGTATTATTATTATTAGTATTATTATTATTAGTATTATTATTATTAGTATTATTATTATTAGTATTATTATTATTAGTATTATTATTATTAGTATTATTATTATTAGTATTATTATTATTAGTATTATTATTATTAGTATTATTATTATTAGTATTATTATTATTAGTATTATTATTATTAGTATTATTATTATTAGTATTATTATTATTAGTATTATTATTATTAGTATTATTATTATTAGTATTATTATTATTAGTATTATTATTATTAGTATTATTATTATTAGTATTATTATTATTAGTATTATTATTATTAGTATTATTATTATTAGTATTATTATTATTAGTATTATTATTATTAGTATTATTATTATTAGTATTATTATTATTAGTATTATTATTATTAGTATTATTATTATTAGTATTATTATTATTAGTATTATTATTATTAGTATTATTATTATTAGTATTATTATTATTAGTATTATTATTATTAGTATTATTATTATTAGTATTATTATTATTAGTATTATTATTATTAGTATTATTATTATTAGTATTATTATTATTAGTATTATTATTATTAGTATTATTATTATTAGTATTATTATTATTAGTATTATTATTATTAGTATTATTATTATTAGTATTATTATTATTAGTATTATTATTATTAGTATTATTATTATTAGTATTATTATTATTAGTATTATTATTATTAGTATTATTATTATTAGTATTATTATTATTAGTATTATTATTATTAGTATTATTATTATTAGTATTATTATTATTAGTATTATTATTATTAGTATTATTATTATTAGTATTATTATTATTAGTATTATTATTATTAGTATTATTATTATTAGTATTATTATTATTAGTATTATTATTATTAGTATTATTATTATTAGTATTATTATTATTAGTATTATTATTATTAGTATTATTATTATTAGTATTATTATTATTAGTATTATTATTATTAGTATTATTATTATTAGTATTATTATTATTAGTATTATTATTATTAGTATTATTATTATTAGTATTATTATTATTAGTATTATTATTATTAGTATTATTATTATTAGTATTATTATTATTAGTATTATTATTATTAGTATTATTATTATTAGTATTATTATTATTAGTATTATTATTATTAGTATTATTATTATTAGTATTATTATTATTAGTATTATTATTATTAGTATTATTATTATTAGTATTATTATTATTAGTATTATTATTATTAGTATTATTATTATTAGTATTATTATTATTAGTATTATTATTATTAGTATTATTATTATTAGTATTATTATTATTAGTATTATTATTATTAGTATTATTATTATTAGTATTATTATTATTAGTATTATTATTATTAGTATTATTATTATTAGTATTATTATTATTAGTATTATTATTATTAGTATTATTATTATTAGTATTATTATTATTAGTATTATTATTATTAGTATTATTATTATTAGTATTATTATTATTAGTATTATTATTATTAGTATTATTATTATTAGTATTATTATTATTAGTATTATTATTATTAGTATTATTATTATTAGTATTATTATTATTAGTATTATTATTATTAGTATTATTATTATTAGTATTATTATTATTAGTATTATTATTATTAGTATTATTATTATTAGTATTATTATTATTAGTATTATTATTATTAGTATTATTATTATTAGTATTATTATTATTAGTATTATTATTATTAGTATTATTATTATTAGTATTATTATTATTAGTATTATTATTATTAGTATTATTATTATTAGTATTATTATTATTAGTATTATTATTATTAGTATTATTATTATTAGTATTATTATTATTAGTATTATTATTATTAGTATTATTATTATTAGTATTATTATTATTAGTATTATTATTATTAGTATTATTATTATTAGTATTATTATTATTAGTATTATTATTATTAGTATTTACAAATTATTACATTATTACAAATTCCGTTAAAAGTCTAGCAAATGGACAATGATACGGTAAGATAATCGGATAACGTTCACCGTACGATAGTGAGGGTGATTTTTCAAATCGACCATTCAATCTCATAAGTCTTTGTTCATCCAAAAATAGATTCAATGGGACTAAAAAGCTCTTCGCAGGTAAAGGAATCTTACCCGGTATGAACTTATATTCCTCTGCAAAATAAGCTTTTTGCGGACCAGTAGCCAAGCGGAATTTCACCATTTTAACTTCAGATGAAGTGATCATGGTTGAATCAAATCTAAATCGATATTTCGAATTTATAGCGAAGAAAAAAATCTACTACCTAAATCAGCTGGATTATCTTTCGACCTTACATGGTGCAAAATATTCTCATGGATAAAACAAACCCTATTCGCAACGATGGTCGTCCACGTGCAGGGAGTTTTACGTAACCAGGCCAACACAATCGGTCCAGCAATAAATACGCTCAGTAGGAATATCAATTTCCCAAATTCCCTTAAAGTTCTGATGCTAACACAGCACCACACTATTTAAGACAAGCCAGAGATGCCTACCCGGTGGCGAAAGTCATCGTGAATCATCGTGACAATCGCTGAAAATAGTAATACATCGATGACTGACGATGAATTTACTTTTGTGTTATACATAACTTTCTAAAGTAATAGTCCAAATTGTCATAGATAACAAAGTTGATTTTGTCCTGTAGACGTTCGTTTATTGGTGAGTCCTAACAGACAATATCACCGGGTATCATTAGTGCTTTATTCGTTAACAGAGAGGTGTAGCAGACAAACTCTTACATCATTCAGCATGGAGTCGACTCATAATAGACAATGTCACAAAATTTAAGAATATAGTCTACACATAACAGACAATGTCGCTTAATTTCAGCTTTCTTTAGTATGGTGATGAAAATTTTGAAAATTTTATACAAATTTCGACTTTAAACTCATATTATGACGATGACACATCGATGAAAAACTCATAATGACAATGTCGCTCAAATACGCCACCGGGTATTTAATAGTGGCTACTCTTGTCTTTGAAGACAACAAATAAGTAAAAATCGTATCATCAGTAGTTCGAATGCGGATATACACCACTCCGCATATACTTTTTCTAATGCATCAGAAAAACATGCAGTTCGGCAGCAGATTCTCTAGAAAAATCTGCCCATCTCGGTATCGTAATTTCATTTCTTCCGTCGTAATGTTCAACGAATTTGATCTATTCTCTCTCCGTAGAAGCGGGAAGGCATTCATTCCAACTAATATTGTCCTGCCAAATGCGTGGGGTCAAAAAGTTTAGCGATAGTGGACAAAACTTCCCTTTTCATGTAACTCAACTTCATTTCAATAGGACTCACCCTAATAAATAAAGAATCTAATTTCACAATATCCCTAGAGTCTTAGAGTTGCTAGATTCTCCGAATTTTAACAGCCCCGCATCAACTAAATGTGCCATGGGCAAACCCGTCAGTACTGACCGCTCATTCGAAGTCCATTTCCTAAGCTCAAAGCCAGCCGAAGAAAAGGCTGCTATCAATTGATCTCTAGGAATCAAGGCACTAAATACATCATGTGCTCCCGACAAAACGTCATCAACGTACATGCCTTTCCGCAAATGTCGGATGGTAATCTTCAGCTAATTGAAGTAATGCCCTAATAGCAAGATAAGGAGCGCAATTCGTATTCGATCAACTGACTGTCAGGGGAGCTTCTATAAAGAATGCGAAGGATGAACCTTGATCTGGCGATAAATTTGTTTGATATTGTTATTAAAAACATACTTAAACAATCGCCAACGAAGAATTAAAATTACCAAATCGGCCTGCAACGTTGGTCCTACAAATAAGCAATCATTTAAGGAAGTACCATTACAACTTCATCATACATATCCATAATGTCGTGTTTGCTCAAAAGTAGGTATGTCACTAGTCATCGATCGAGGGAGGTCGGGTTTAAAAGGAAGCGTTACGATGTACCTTCCACTAGAATTTCGCTGTGTCGTAGACTTATAATTCTGCTTACAAATTCTATCTTCAGGAGATAAAATCCTCCGCTTCGGAGTTTCCTCAAGCTCACAGAATTTGAGCAGATTTCTATTTAAATTATCTTTCTCGGAGAATATATGCAAAGGTAAAAAAACGGAGGCAGATTACCAGAAATCGAAGGTAATACAAGGGCAGATATCTCTATATCAACATTATCATCAACCAGAGAACCTATTCGAAGTATACAAATTTTACTATACAAAATAGAAGCATTTCTATTGACGACGGAAATCCTAATACTTGTAAAAGTTGGAGGAAGTCGCAGTTGATTTCGCAGGCTTCCGAAGCAAGATCAATCAAGGCCCGTGCCAGATACGTGATACACGGGCATAAAATCGTAACCATGGATGTTTACTAGGGAAAAGGAGCAATCTCGTGCATGATGAAAAATTTCACGTAGAAGGTCCTGAATGTTCGTATTAGCAGAGTTGTTTGCAGGGACCTCCCGATGAAGTAAGGTATGATGTCTCTTATTGCACATTGAACAACTATGACTGCTACGACAATTTTTAACTTCGTGTTGCCTCGAAAGGCAATTAACACATCAAAATCGCTGAAAATCTTTCAGAAATATACATCTTCTGCAAACGATGGTCAAATCATAGTAGATGACTTTGGCCCGGACGCAAAATGCACGTAGATGCCGACGAAGTATTCGAAACACGTTTCCGTAACTTATTATCACCTTCTTTTTTGCCAACATTTAACCCCTTGAGATCGCGCGTATACAATACAAAGCTTAAATTCTTTCCGTGAGAAAGCAATCTAAATCTTCCTATAGGGCAATGATGTTTTATCCTTAACGCCTTGTTCCCAGAGAGACAACGTCTGCTC
Source organism: Wohlfahrtia magnifica (assembly GCA_023159175.1). Taxonomy (NCBI): domain Eukaryota; kingdom Metazoa; phylum Arthropoda; class Insecta; order Diptera; family Sarcophagidae; genus Wohlfahrtia; species Wohlfahrtia magnifica. The sequence continues at coordinate 2,801 of JAKWBJ010000412.1, read as the reverse complement.
AGGTAAACGCTGGATGCAAATAAAAACAATAATAGGATCCCAATTCGATGTTGAGATTTTATAAATATACATCGCGGCCAAAAAACCATTGATTCCGCGTTGTAGAATCTTTAGACCCGAGCTTGTGTCCTTAGTCAGCGTAGCTAACACAAATTAAATCTTAAGTTGGTTGTTAACAAGAATTTTCATAAGTATTCTTGAAAAGATTCCAAGCGATGTTGAAACTATCGTTGGTCAAAGGTAGTTTGGAAACTATCTCCCTAGTCTCCTTACCAGTCTTCCTTACTAAGTAACACAACCTTTCAACGTTAATAAGATAGCACAGCAGCCAACAAAAGTTCATTATGTTCAATAAACTCCGAATAACAGATAAATCTAACAAAACAATAACCCATTCAACAACCAAGTACAAGAGGAATTTAACAAGTTGGTCTTTTTTGAACACGAATACAACACTGTATAAATATTTTAACGTTGTGTCAATATAATACAACAATGTATTAAACAAATAGTAAATAAATTAACTGTTTGTCAAATATATTTGTCTTTCCGAGTATATATCAAAAAAGTTAAATAAAAAAGCCTTAAAAACTTGTTGTGAACAACTAAAAGTTAATTCTGGTTCATTATTTATGTAAAAATATGTTCTTTTTTGTTTAATTATCACGTGTAAGTCAAATTTATGGTGTTTATGTTTTATGTACATTTGCAAGTTGTTTTCACAATATAGTATTAAAGTCTTTAAATAATATTTATAAAAGGAAGCGTTTTACTGGAAAATGTAAGGAAATGCACACAAAGATATATATTAAAGCTTTATTTAACCTTTAAGTAAAGATAATTATTCATTCATATGTGAACCTACATATATTTTCGATAGATTGATAGTAATAGTAAAATGTCGTATTCAGAAAATTTTAAAACTGTTGTTGCACAGCTCATGGACACTTCTAGCGGATCTAATGGTTATGATGATATTTTAGACTTAATTGAGCAGGATTCTGAAGTGAAAGAATCCCTGTTGATTAATGTGTTGCAATGTTTTAAAGCACAAAAAAGGAATAGCATACCAAACTACTTGCAGGAAGTGGTTCCTTTATATTTTGAAGAAGACTTCTGGCAACACTTTGGTATTTCCACGACATGTATATAAATTTCGAAAGTGATACATATAAAAATCTTCGTTACGACGAAAGTTCAGCAGCCAAAACGTATTTGGTGGTTGTTTTTCTGTGAATTGCAAGCCATAAAGCATGTAGTTTCCACCATTTCGTTGAATTACATCGAAAAACTTTCCAATTAATTTCCGATCGAATTTTCGAGGATATTTCAAACAAAGGCTGTTACACGCATTACTAATTATCCTTAAATATACTATTTAAGAAATAAAATGCTATATAGTTAAATTGAATTATAGCTGATGACGGCGCTATCCTGATGACCATTTTTTCAATACGTTTTTTAGTATAATTTTTCTAAAAAATTTATTAAAATACTATCTTAAACGGTACAGCAGTCATTGTTGTTTTATTTTAAAGAGAATTGATGGGAGTCTACTACATACAAAAAAACTTAAAAAGCGTTATAGAAAAATTCATCTAAACGCTAAATAAAAAGGTTATTGAGACCCATTGCTATACACTGCGTGTCATAACTAAAGACGCATATTTAGTTGATGCTCTAGCAAAAAAGAAAATTGGTGAAAAACACACGTGATTTAACATAACTTGCTTATTTATTATAGGGTAGGCAATTTAAATGTTTAAATTTAAAAATGCAATAAGACAAAAAAGGTTTTAAAATTTTTCCAAATTAATTTTTTGTTGTGAAGTATAATTGTTCCGGTTAGAAATGAACACAGTATTCCATTCATGAAGGGGTCGTATATCGGCAATGGCATCACGAATGTTGGCCTTCAAATGCTCAATTGTCTCTGGCTTGTCGATATAACACTTGTCATTAACGGAGCCCCACAGAAAATAGGCCAAATAGTCGCAAGTTCTTGGCGGCCAACTGATATCACCATTTCGGCCAATTAAACGGCCATCAAATGTTTAACGCAATAAATCTATTGTGGCATGAGATGTGTGGCAATTTGCACCATCCTGTAGAAACCAAACATCGTTCACATCAATACCATGAAGAGCACGCACAAAAAAGTCGGTTATCATGCTGCGATAGGTGTCTCCATTGACCGTAATGGTTGCGTCATCCTCATTCAAAGAAATATAGGCCAATGATGCCTCCGCTCCACAAACCGCACCAAACAGTCATTCGTAATGGGGTGCATTGGTTTCTTTAAGACCACGTTTGGATTTTCTGAGCCCCAAATATGACTAACGTACCCAGCAGGATAAAAATGAGCTTCATCCGAAAAGATGATTTTAAATGATGATAAATTTCCAATAAATCCCAATGTTGCTCAGGCGTAAATTGATTTATTTCGTTCAGTAGAGATGAGATAATATACTGAGTTTTGTGATAGAATGACATAAGTATAAGTATTGGCAGATTCGAAATAACCACTGGTTCAAATTTAAACCGATAGATGGTGCACCATATATTTATGATTTGGTTTTATTAGCTATTTTTAAACATATTGCTCTTTCATAACTTAGACGCACTTTTCTAAATTAACAAATGTAATGTAAATATTGAGGAATCACATATTTCGAGTGTCGAAAGAAGCATTCAAGTGCCTAGGTTTTTTAAGACGGTGTAAGAATTACTTCACTTCATCTGATCTCCTTAATATTTACAAGACCATATTTCCGATCCAAATTCGAATACGACTCTCATGT